>JABUQX010098147.1:0-30586 GCA_015478945.1 Trachelipus rathkii
CCGGGACCGCCAGGGGCAGAGAAATTGGGGTTTTGAGGACCTCTATTGCGTGGAAGGTGACACAAAATGTGAGCTTCAACCACCGACTCTGGTAGTGCACAAGAGGGTAGAGGAAACCAAAAACGAGGTATTTGGCTCATCCCCAGGGAAATACAGGAACTTTTCGGTGAACGAAATGTAGCAAATAAAGTTAGATATGCGTTAAAGTTCCACTTTTATAGAGTTTAAAACCTTTTCTTAAACTTTTAAAAATCAAAAGTGAAACCGTTATTAATCGGACTGCAAAGGATTAAATTTAAAATTTTTAGGTAATCGATTTTTATGTAAGTATGAGGGTCTTCTAGTAAGAACGCTTTATAGGGTAAGACACAGTTTATCATGGGAACTAACGTAAAAAATTTAATTGATTATAGGTTATTAGGAATTAAAGTTATTTCGTACTTGGCAAACATAAGTAAAACAAAATTTCAATCTTTTCAGATTAAGTTTGAATACGACACAGTCGAGTTTAATTGAGTATACGGTAAAAGTTGATAGGAGTCACTTAAACAAACTATAGCGATTTTTCGATTTTCCTTTAACTGACCAAAATATGAGAATGGTTATAAATATCAAAATAAATAAACATATATAACTAATATGTCAATAAAAATTATAAATCCAATACGGCATCACAGTAGATAAAGATTGTATATATATCATTTATTAAGCATCGGGAGCAGTTAAATAGTTCTCAACCTTATTATTTTTTTGGGAGTTGAGTAAATTAGTTTGTAGCGTTTTAACTCGTCTATTAAGAATTTGTTAGTTGCAATTAAGTTTAAAAAGGGGTTTAATGTAACTCAATAGTTTGCTAAAAAGGAAAAGTATAAGAATCCTTTGAACAAAGAAGAAATAAGATTAATTTGGGGCAGTGGTTTATAACGTATTAACCTCTTTAGGAAAAATGTCAAGGTTTTTTCGCATCATTGAAGTAATTATAGATAACATCTTTGTTTAAAGGGATATATAGTCTATTTTTAATGGACACAAGTGAAATGCATGATAGAAAAAATATTCCGCTGTCTTTTAATAGGTTGGTTCATGGGATTTACTTATAATAATATATTACTAATACTATAAAATATAATTATTATATATAATAATATAATAACATTATATATAATATACTATATATCAACTCACTTTCTAAATAAAAGTTACTTTTTTTCATTTTTGTTCAATATTTAAATAAGGGTTAACACATGAGGTTGGGATAAGGATTACAATACCAGTCAATTTCGATATTCATGTATGACACGAAAGGTCCTTATACCTTAACAATATATATCAACACGTTACACATATATAATAAAATTATATAGAAAATTAAAAAAAATTACATATTTCTATAATATTATAATTAATATCGTATATATTTATTTATTATAGCTAGTGGGGATATATCCTTAATAATATTAAAGGCGGATACTTATATATTAGGACATTTCAATGGGACTGTATTTCTCTTATTAATTATAGTTACGAGACAATTTTGCTTAGGGCTCATTGTTAAAATGAAAGTTTTGAAGCGTAAAAAGGTAAATACAGGTCATAAACATTTAATAATTTTGAATAAGTCTATTTTATCTATAAATCAAAATTTGATTTTCAAGTTTCACTATTATCTTATCAAGTTCACATAATCAAATAATATCATACAATACTTGAGAAGATTAAATGTTGATCAACGATATATGGTTCTTCTGATAATAACTACTATTATTAGTTTTCACATAACTGCTACTTTGAATGCCATAAACATTAATTTCACTATTACCCTTGTTTTATCATTATTGCCTATTAATCTAGATAATAAAAATATATTCTTATTATTATAATAAGGAGAGGGAAATATTTAAAAAATTTATGTTTATATATTCATTTTGCTTACAATTAAGATTCTATTATAATACTTTATTTTCACAACAAAAACAAAAGAAACATGACCTCATCAATAATTTCATAAGTCAATTAATATTTTTAAATAGTAAGTAAGTAGTTGTGATGAAAAAACAAATAGGAGATGCTTACATCAATGATCATAGCTACAATATATTAATTTAATTATTTTGGCTCTAAATAATGATAATTATAATGTCAATATGAATATAAGTAATTATTATATGAAATAGATCTAAAATTAATATATATTATAATATATTAGTATAATTATTTTATCTTAGCAGAGATATATTATTCAATAGCGACGAATTATAATACTACACGAATTTATGTATTACTTATATATATATTATATTTATATATTATATAAATTATTATAGTACAGTTTATTTATTAATCATACCATTTATTACAAGGATTTACAGTGGCAAAAAAATCACATATCAAGAGTATAAATTATATATAATATATTAGTGTTATTTTATGTATATATATATATGTAATTAATATTATATATAATATATTTAATAGTATTTTAGATTAATTTATATATATATTATAACGTTGAGATTTAAAAACATTTTAATATATTATTGATCAGTTAATTGATAGAAAATAATTTAATTTATAATCGAAGAATAGTGGGAATTAGGATAGAAGTTTAATAATCTCTAAATAAATTTCACTGGTTAAATAGTGATTAACTTAAGTGATATTTTTATTCAGAGAATAATGTACCAAATCAGAAAAAGTAACCATTATTTGCATAGATGTTTTATTTTGAATTACAAGGAATGCAAATTAAACTGAAACTAATAGAAAAATATCTTTAATATTAGAACATAGATTACCAGTATTATGTATCTTGTGATGATTTTCCCGAACGTACAAGGATCATTTTGGCAATCTCGATTTTTATTTGCTCAGTGAGAATTTGTATTATATATAAAATTGGAGTTTCACAATTTACTTAAGTTCACAGTTAGAACTAATTAATTGAATTGGTTTTATACGTACAAATACAAATCAATACATCATACTATCCTTATTATAGTATGAAAACAAATTCTTATCCTAAGTACTAATGAAATTCAAAAATGGGTGCCAGATAAGACTATTTAAATGGACAAATCAAGAAGAATGGCAACGACTTACAATCCGTTGGAATAAGATAAGGCGGCCTTGTTTTATGTGTGAAACTTTTGGCAAAATCATTACCTGCTATGGTAACTGCCAAAGGTATTAATTTTGGTACAGTACTTTTTACATATATTAATTGCCTAATTGGAGCAGCTTGACAATAGTATCCTTATGTGTGAGATTTTATTTACTGAGTGATCATTATAATATTTTTAAAATTTCAGATTAATCTTGTTTTAGGTAAATGGTTTTTCCATTAACATTTATACAGAAAAAATTTAGGCTTTTTAGTTTCGTACTTAAGTAAAACCAATATAGAAATTACTCTTATACTAGTAAGATAGAAAAGATGTTTGCAAATCTAATTATCTGTATGAGTTTATAATCGGGAGATTAGAAAATATAACCATATTATAATATATATATATTATAGTCGTTTAAGTAAAACAATACTAGAAATACTACTATATTATAACTAGTAAGATAGAAAAGATTTATAGATTTTTAGAATAAATTAAAATTTAATTTTGAGGCTTAAAAGAGCAAGCTAAAAGTTAGCATCTTTAGGGGGTCAAGGAGGAGATCAAAGATGTGAAATATCAAATGGGGGTACATAAATACATTCCTTAGCTCTCAGTAAAGGCTTTGCAACTAAAATAAGTATTAAACAAGGCAGGACTATATAACATATGGGCAATTGGAGGGCTGGGATTACTTAGGTAATAGTTATAAATAAATAAATAAATATATACTTAATCCCTTAATAAATAGGTTTCTACGTACGAAAAAGTATTTAATACTATATACGAGACTGGACTTATACTTCTTCCGATAGATTCAATGGAGTACAAAGAATTCAGGGGGGGCTAAACCCGCTACAACTACTCTAGCATTCGTTCGTTAACGCCGGTTTGTGGTAAACAATAATATATAATAACGTACTAGCTGAACCTACACTGTACATCGAGCATTAAATAAGCATAATTTTCTAATCTCATTACTTGTCTATAATAAATATTTATTGAGAAATTAACGATTAACATCAATTCGCTTTTAACAAATAAACAAAATGAATATCCTAATCTACCCCAGTAAGATAAAGAACATGAGGAACCAATTTCAATGTAAAAGATAGTTAGCAAATTTTTTAATAGGGAGATAACTGGGGATTTTAGGTACATTAAAGCAATGATTCAAGTATAACAGTATAAAACAATTGAAAAAAAGATGACCTCAAAAGTATCAGTTGGTAAAAGAAAATACAATTGATCATTAAAGCATACTACTAAAAATTTAGGGGGAACAATGCACAGCCGAGAAAGGAAATGTTTAAAGCTCAGTTGAGAATAAATACTAATTTTATTTAATGGTCAGTAACATTAACATATATAAAAGTTAGTTAATATTAATCACATTTGTTACTACAAATAAAGAGCTCGATGCCGTTTCTTATCTCAGGAACTTGAAATGGGAATGAATACTATATTATAAAAGGCTAGGGGTGAGTTGGCGCTCTGTTGTTGGTTGAATCAGTTTACAAAAATAGGACGTAAAGATATAAAACCCGCAAAAGAACTAACTTATCCAAATACCTATCTTAGTTGTATCTACTTGACAGTATAGGGGAACAATAAAACAATCGGGTTCTCAAGCTGGTACAGAAGCTTAGTGAAGGTTCAGTATGACTATGGCATCAGTAGTTTAAGGGGAAATATCGCTGGCAAGATGTCTTACCAACTTGTTATGTAGTCCTTGGTCACGCAAAGGGATCACCGATAAAGTTTGAAATAATAATAAGTTTTAAATTTGAATCAGAACCTTAGTGGAATCAATGCCCTCATGAAAATTTTGGAGGCAATCTTTATAACATTCAGGGAAAGAACAGGCGATTTGAAAACCAAAAAGAATCAATTCACAAAGTATTACTATCTCTTTAAATGAGCTTACAATAGTACTCGAGCAATTCACTAAAAATGCTCTAGAAAAAATAATTAGAAGTAGAAAACTGCCATACAGACTAAGGAATAAGAAATCTACAGGAAATCAAAGTTTAAACAGCTAGATGAAGGCAATTCAATTGCCCATTCTAAAATTTTGGCAAGAAAGCGCTTGCAAACAATTACATCTGCCTCCTATTCAGATAGTGAGATGTTGAGAGCTTAGTTTCTGCTCATTTATAAAAATAATAACATCGATCTAAAAACAATTCGTTAAAAGGAAGGATTTTATTTGATGAGTTTAAATTTTAGGAACTAATTGTTTCGAATAAATTTATATTACAATGGTCAGGTCTGTTTCAAAGAGAAATTATTTAAAAATTTAGGAAGAAGTGAATTATATATATAATATTAATAATAATATATTATATAAATATTAATAATAATAATATATATTAATATATATATATAATATATATATAATTATTAATATATAAAATATATTAATATTAATATATATATATATATATATTATAATATATATATATATTAATATATTAAATAGATAAAATTCTATTACGAAAAATATAAATATGAACTTTGTGTTTATATTTATATATTAATATATATATATATATATATATATAATATAGATAATATATATATTATATATTAATATCATATAATAATAATATAAATATATATATATATATAATATATATATATAATATTATATAATATATATATAATATTATATATATATATATATATTATTATTATATCTATATAAGGTGGCTGAAAAACAACATTAACCAAAAAGTGTCCCCTCCTAATACCTGGCTTTTGATTTGTAAAACACAATTTAGAAGAAAAAAGTCATGGTTATTATTTTTATCTACAACACTTGGGTTATAAGTCCCCAAAATGAAATGTAAAAATTTTGACAATATTTTAAAGATAATAATAATATACAAAAAATAAATCATTAAATTATCTTATTACTAAAAAAACTATTGGAATATAACTTGTATGCAAAGGGAGAGGGGGAAGAATTTTTGTATATAAATAAGAGAGCACCCCCCGGGGGGGATGTAAAGTTTTACCTTTTATATTGTTTTTTTCGTTGGATAGAATAGTGCAATACTATAAAGTTAGGAAATAAAAATATGAACAACCGTTATACTTTTAAAATTATTAAATCCGGACACCTATGGTTCCAATATTAAATTATAACTATCAATCCTTACAGTTGTATAGCAGTGGTTATAATATATAGAGAAACAAATAAAATATATATAATAACAGTTAAAATTTAAAATTTTTAAACAATAGACTTTGAAATATTTTTAATTAAATTTCCCTGGACATGAATCGAGTTTACCAATAACGCCATCTCTGCGATTCGTATCCAACCACAAGGATGCGAAGCTAAACAGTAACAAGTTTACATGTCTTTCAACATTTTGGCTGTGAACAACTCATTGAGTCTTAACATTAAGTGGTATTTCGATAAACTCAAGTATCTTTGTATCTCTAACAACTCAGTCCTCAAAATCGGTGGTAATTGTGTCCATTGGGAAATTGGGTCATTTTAAAACATACACTAAATGAATTAAGTCTTGTCTTAAAAACACTCTTGACATCTTTATTCAATTGTGGGACATTGGGAAATTGGGGTCATTTTATATTAACATACAGCTTTGAAACCGTTCCCCCTACAAAATAATCATCTTCACCATGAAAGTCTATGATGCCTTTCAAATGCAAAACTTTATTAACCGCTTTCCTTCTACCTCTTTCATCCTCGCGGGCTAACATTCCAATAGAATTTTTACCTTGAGACAAAATAACTGTTAATGATTATCTATAACTTTATAACAAATGTTTCTGCAATTGAATCAGGAAATTTATTGATTCTTTGAACTCACATAAATACGTTTTGGACCACAGTTAAATATTATAAAGATTAATGTTAAATCAATACTAACTAGGAAAATAACACTTCTCATAAATCCGCAATCACTTTAGATATTAGTAGGCTTTGGAAAATGGCATACATAATACCTACCAGGATTCGCATGCTAAGTTAGCCAACGAAATGGTTCAATAAGGAGTACAATTCTAAATGGCCAAATCAATCATCTATGTTCCCAGTGATTACACACACCAACAGATATATAAGCATAGTACTGCGGTCATCGAAATGTCAAATCAATTAAATTTATTGTCTAAGTATGACAAATTTGATTTGAATTGCTAAGCTTACAACACACCATTTGAAACATGATATGCCATCACCCTGTGGAGCCAATGACTCCAGAAAATTTATCTGCCCCTTTGGTAGTTCCATCAATTTTCATAAAAAATGCCTTAAAGGTAACTCATTTAGAAGCAAAATGCAAATCCCACTGTAATGGAACTCCTAGAAACATTTCCAAATATCTAATGAACCACGTGAATGACAGGTAATTTGACATTGGGTTTCATCTTTGCCTTTGCTAATTCATCTTGTTGAAGCTATGTTCCCTGTATGTTTTTGAATATTTCATTGAGCTTATACATCTATAACTTGGCTTTTTGGTGTGAATTATCAAGGTAAAAGTCACCTGAAAATAGAAATTTCTAATAACATAGTACTAATATTTGTATAAATAATTGTATTTAGTTTCATAATTTATAGGCTCTGATACTTTTAGTAATTACTTACGACTGCTCACTCAAGTGATAGACATAAGCACCTCTCAACAGTGTTGAAGTGGGATATTCCCATATAATTTCAACATTCAACAAGGTTGCATCCTCGCCTGCCTCAATAGCTATTCCTGTGACTTTTCGAAACAGGATTTTTTCTTCTTTTCTGAGCCTTCTGCTCGTCAATTTTCCCTTATCTCATTCTTAGATTTATTTCTGAGAATAGGCATTGTGGTGTTAAAGCATTATACATTATAAAAAATTTTTATAACTAAAAAAATTAAATTGGGTTTTAAATAAGGTTTTAAATTATTAATTATTATTTGTATGATAGAAATACTTACTTGTCAATACATGCTGCATCTTTGGTCTTGTGATAGCTCCAAAATTTCTACCAATTTAGCAAAGCAATAGCTTGCCCAGCTTCCCTACACTATTGATACCTGAAAAGAGATTTTTAGACTATTATAAGAAAAATATAGCTTCAATAGGAATTTGGTATGAATATATCTCAATGTCTAATGTAATAATTGTTTACAATGTTTTCTTTTGTTGTTGCTTTGGTAAACTTTTAATGACAAAAACTACTTAAATTACCTATCACAACATTTCAGTTCAAGCTATCGTAAGCCTTGTTCGAATTTTTGCTCATAAACTTGACATGTTCTCACTTACATCAAGGATCTGAATCATACTAATTAAAGTGACTCAGACCATTTCAGATCTATTTCTCTATTCTCCAGATACTTGATCGACTTTCTTCTCAAGCCCGAAAAGAGCAGCAGCTTGCTTTCATTTCAGAAGAATCCTTTTTCCTAGCTTTCTTTGAACTAAGACTTTTTGAATTTACTCTTTTTTTTAATTTGCTTACTTAATAGTGAATTTATTAATAGCTTAGAAGTGCAGTAGCCATGCCTGTTGGGTTTTGATCCTGAAAATGGAAATATTCTATAAAACACTTTTTATATATCTACCTACTGGATGTAAATAAAATTTAAGTTTGGAAATTGAGAATTTGAGTAAATGCTTTAAAGCTGGGTCTAAAACTTTTATGTTATACTCACCTCACATAAAAACTAGTAAGCTTATCGTCGATATTTTAATAATAAACTTCCTTTTCAATTCTGCTAGTATATGTCTGTGCGTCTTTTGTGATTGTACATCAAATAGTGATTAACCGTCGCCATAAACCTGCTGCATCTGTTCAGTGCCTCTTTTTCTTTTTGCCCTTAGTTCACAAATTTATAAAATTTTCAATGTACTAGCTTGATACTTTGTTTTTAATCCAATGACAGTATTTAATAAAATCATTATAGAATTTACCATAGATTAAAGAAGGTTCTACACTAACATATAATCTGAACACTGTCTTTCCTATAGTCTTTAAAGAAAGACATCTTTCAAGAACTTGCTTTAAAGTGGCGGAATTTTCAAACACGAATCTTACTTAGTTTAAAACATTATCCACAACTGTATTATTTGAATTATTTGCTTGTAAACAGTCGCTAAATATATTAAAATTTGATGATATTTATTTAATTATGTTCTGAAAAACAACCAAATAGATATTAAATGAATCAATTTTTGGAAAAAAAAGTCGATTGTTTTTTAGTTTCTGTAAAATAACCTTTTAATATAGTTTCACAAAGAGAATTTTTAGCAAATAATCATTGTTAAAAATTATTCCCTGCATCTTTCTGTAAAATTTATACACATTGAACAAATATAAGCATCTTAGGAGGATTTTTTGATTTTTAACTCTACGATTAAATTTGACAATTTTTTCAGTTCTTTTATATAACCTCAAGTGGGTCGGATACATTTTAACTAATATTTTTGTCAAAAAACAAAAGAAATACTATCCCTAGACGTGTGTCTTCTGCTATAATTTTTTCACTCCACCCTAATATATATATATATTATATAAAAATAATATATATAGTATAATATATGAATATTATATATTAGCATACTAGGAAGCTATCATATGTTAGAACCTACTGTAGTTATACATATTATTATACAATATATATATATATAAGTATAATAGTAATTATCATATAATTATAATAGTCCAAGAATTCCCTATGTTGAAGCAGCTCAAAAGAATAATTTTAAACTTTAAGATGAAACTAAATAAATAATTTTTATGATTTTAAGAAAAATACATAAAATATATTACGAAATGCACGGCAGTTCATCGTTCAAAAAAGAATTATACCTAAAGTTTTAGAAGAAAAGTGAAGAGTTTACTTTATTTAAATTAATTCATTTAACTGAAACAAAAAATCTAATTGGATGATGTTATTGTTAAATAAAGAATGAGGTCATTAACAAGACAATTAATTTCATCGTACATTAAAATTTTGTAACAATTAATGACAAAATGACTCTAAATGGAGAAAGCGAATATAATGAGGATCGAGCCAGAGCTGGGTAATTTTAGAAAATGATGGAGCGAGTCGAAGCCGAAATAAAAATTTTTCCACGACCCGCAAACCCTGCTCAAAGCACAGAAAAATCCGAGAGCGTCATGCTGCAATTGACCTGTGTTTCTCTACTTTGTTAGAATTTGACTACCTGTGAATGTGTCAAAATAATTGGTTTGCTTAAAGTCGAGAGGTAACCTATTACGAGATCCTGACGAGTTGGACTTTTTCTAACGCCTCAACTTCGCACTGTATCAACACAGTCCTGCCCGCTTCTATTCGCTTGCGCCCCTGCCCGCCGGCCACGCGGAGCTATATATATTATATATATATATATATATATATTAATATATATATAATATATATAAAATCATAATAAAATATATATAAGATATATAATATAGTTATATATAAGATTATATATAAGAAGATATAAGTTCATCAACCTATTCAGCTGTTGGTAAGGCCTTAGGTGGTTCTATCGTTACCACGATAGCTAAAAGGAAATCTACTGTTTTCTTCTGCAAGAAATTGTACACTAACTATGTTTTAATTATACTTGACAGTGACCTCTGAAGATTCCCCCCGCTCACACTCGGGACTAGGGTCACACAGGTTTGATATATCGGATTCATTGTACATCATCAATAATAATGCTAAGTATAACACTTTTATATGTACAATATAATATTAATATATATATATATATATATATATATAAAGTATTATATATATATAGTAAATATTATATATTATATATACTATATATACTATTATTATATATAATATATATATATAATAACAATCCCAGATAGGTTTTGAACCCGCAACCCTCACTGGTTCGAATAAAGCAGGTGTGTTACTACCTGACCACAATGAGCTAAAAGGAAAGATTACTTCTTCCCAGAAGAATGAGGCATGTCAGTACTTAACATGACCTCTGAAGACCTTCCCTCACGCTCGGTCAAGATCCACCACAGTTTGATATTCAGGATCTTCATTGTACAACATTATAATGCTAATAATACGCACCTTTATCATGTATATATAACTTTATATGTAATATAAACTGAGCGTGAGCGGGAAGGTCTTCCAGAGGTCACTGTCAAGTGCTGACATGCCTCATTCTTCTGGGAAGAGGTAATCTTTCAAAATAAACGTAAATTGCTTTAAGCTCATCGTGTCAAGCGTGTAACACACCTGCTTTAACGACAGCGAGGGTCGGTTCTGAAACTATTAGGGATGTTATATTATATATATTTCATTATATATATAAAATTATATATATATATAAATATATATAAATATTAATATATAGTATATATTGAGTATTATATAATATATAATATATATATATATATTATATTTCTAATCTCCGATTATTACTCATAATAATTAGATTGCAACATTTTCTTTTATCATGCGAGAATTATATATTCTTTAGTAAACCTAAACTAATATTTTTTCTTTTATTTATTTCATGTTTCTTTTGTTTCAAGTGTGGTTATTTTTTAAAGAACATATATTTATTTCAAACATAATAATATACTTTTAAAGACCCTAGGGCAACAACGCAATAAAGGAATTTTTGTCAAAAGTTCCACAACAGCCGCTTCTTCCAACAGCTCATCTCTCTATTGCTTTTGACTTAATACTTTAGGTTTAATAAAGTAGGTATTTTTACTTTATTATTTGTATAAACTCAGCAAAAAAACAATTCCTTTTATGAACACAACAAATTTAATAAATTTTTTTTAAACTTTTTCACTAAATTTTATTTTTTATTATATAATTATATATATATATAAATATATATATATATATATATAAATATATATATATATATATTATAATAATATATATAAATATATATATATAGTAATATATATGGGTGAAGGTATACTATATATATATATATATATATTTGTGTGTTTTTGTATGTGCAGTGTATTTGTATGAACTCTAGGAATTAAAAAAATGGCAATAAAATAGCTATATATTAATAATTAGATTAATAGTATATATATATTAATAAATTTAATATATAGTATTACTAATAATATATATACTATAATAATATATATAGTATATTATATTTGTATATAATAAAGATGATCGATGTATATAATTATTTATACAAGATAATAAAGAGTAATATAATATATATATATAAAGTAAGTATAATATAAATAAATAACCACACCTAATAGGTATAATTATATACGATATTATAAATTTATTATATATATATAATATAAAATATATATATATAATTATAATATATAGTATATATATAATATATATATATATATATATTATATATATATATATATATATATATTTATATATATAACTATATATATATATATTATATATTAAAATATATATTACAATATATTTTATATAGTATATATATATATAATATTTATAAATATATATATATATATAATATATATAAAATATAATATATAATATATATATATATAATATATATAAATATATTATATATATATATATATATATATACCAACCTATTAATGCAGACACGATATTTTTCATCTATGCATTTTTCACTTCCATTAAATAACAAAATTACCTTAAACAAAGTTACGTACTCATATCAAAGTAGTACGTAACTCTGATCATTTCCTTCAAAGATGTCTTATACTTCCTAGCAAACTATCTTACCTAACAATTCTAGGGTTAATCGAACTTACTAACCCAAATATGTTATCCTAAGGTCATATATACACATCTTTATCCTACCTTATCCTATAATTTTTCACATATGTATTTTTTATTTGTTAAATAACAAATTTAACTTAAACAAATTATCGTACTCCTACCAACTTCGTACATAACTCTGGTCATTCCCTTCGAAGATGTTTTGTACATCCCAGCAAACTATCCTACCTAACAATGTTACGGTTAGCCAAACTGTGTTACCCTAAGGTCTTCAGAACTCATTCTACAAAAGATACTAAAATTAATTTTGCGAGTTCACTATTTAATAAAGTTCCTAAAGGAATTCATCTATTCCCTACGAAAAGTTCCATTTGGGATCACCCCTTGAAAGGGTGTGAAGTCAGATTTGGGGGTCACCTCCCGAAGGTGGTGTAGGCCTCACTTTCCCTCACTGTCTTTACAGAATTAGCCCCACACTTTCAGCACAGTTCTAAATGTGTTTGCTTGGTGAAAACTGACATTGCTCCCACTTATAATTGCGAGCATTCTGGTTGCTCTTTCAGCGACGAAATGCATCAACAAAATAATATGGACTTCGTCGAATTCAACTTTCCTCGTATTCATGGCAAAGTGCCTCCACTAAATATCACAGAAAATCTCCCTCAAAACAGACTATACAACCCAAATCACAGTTGTAAGCCTATTCCTTACAACCTGAATTTAAAGCTCCTTCCCTTCAGAGCCCACGCCTCAACTGTCCAACCCAACCGATTCTTTTTCTGACATTGCTGCTAACCACATAGGAATAATAGTCTTAAGAAAACCATATTTATAGTGCTAATAATAATACAGCATAGCCATCTTCATTCAATGGAATTACCAAGGCTACTATTCAAATTTTGAAGAACTTGTTCAACTGATAAACCTAAATACACCAAAGTGTATATATATGCTTGCAGGAACTTCAACTTCGCCAAACCCGCAAATATACTTTTGAACTTATACTTAGACTGTCAAATCCACAACTCGTTTTCTTTAGTGTGGAAAGTTGTACACAAAATATCTCGCCACTCCAACAGCTCTCCACTCATAGTCCCCGTTATGGACTGATATAATCGATACTATCTTTGATGCAACAGCCATTGCAGATGCATTAAACTTAAGCTTTGCTAGCCTCTCGAGCTCTTCCCCGCTATCCTGAAGCCTTTCAGAAATTAAGAATTAACACAGCACCGCCAGACTTTTCAACGGCGAATTGAAAATACAAACTAATAACTGTCTTTTTACATTTTTAAAGAATCAAACTACAATTGACCCCAGACATCATCTCATATATAATGCTTGTCACAATCATCCATCTGCATTCTTACCTGGATTTGTATAGCAGGATCTGGAACGAGTACTATTTTTCATTTGTTTGGGCAACAGCCTTTGTAATCCTTATTCCCAAAGCTGGAAAAATCCAAAGTTGACGGACAACAAAAGATCAATTTAGCTGACCTTTCATACTTTCAAAATAATGGAGAAAATAGTTGAAGGCTGCTTTCTCTTTGTTCTAAAGAATCACCAGGCCTTTTCAAACTACCAATTTGGCTTCCGCAAAAATCGTTCTACTGCGGATCCTATGTTAAGACTAGACCTGACATTCGGAAAGCTTTCACAACTGGCGGGATGGTTGTTTGTGTCTTTTTTGACCTTGAAAATGCTTATGTCACAACGGGGAGACCTGGGGTCCTCCTTAAACTTCAAACGATCTGTTTCCGAAGACAGTTTCCTCTCTTTATACAATGCTTTCTGGCAGGCCAGGTGCTCGTCTGTTATATCACGTCATTCTACTCTAGATGAAGGTGTTCAGTAGGACAGTGTGCTCTTAGTGTATTATTATTTACTATCAATTTCAATGACGCCGTTACTACCATCCCAGCAACCGTCAAGTTGTTTTTTCGTATTTTGATGACGTTCTTAAATATTGTCAGTGACAGGCTAGACATTTTAAACGTCAACTCCAATAAGCCATTAAGAAGATTTCACAGTGGGGTAACTCCCATGGTTTCCACTTCTCACCCGCATAAATCTCAGCAGAGTAATATTTCTGAAAAAAGTGAGTCGAAGAGCCTGCCAGATTTCTCCTTCAAACCTAGCCTTATTTGGTTCACCCATTCCTATTACTTCACAGGTCAGACTTCTAGACCTCATTATGGATGACCCACTGCACATTGAACAAATGAAAAAGGCTTGTCCTCTTGCGCTTAACCTATTGCGTCATCTAACCTCAGAATCTTTAGACGTTGATCGCAAGTCCCTTTCACATCTCCACATTCCCCTAATCCAATAAAAATTAGACTATGTTTGCTTAGTATATAGTCGATTATGCCATCTCTACAACATCTCCTAGATCCCATCCAAAGCGATGTGATCCTTATCTCCACAGAAGCCTTTCGATCGTCTCCCTGATGAGCCTCTCAGTTAAAGCCGATTTTACGTCTTTCTCTTTTCGAAGGAAATATATCATCAGCACAAGTTATCTTTGCTTTCAAAACCAAATACCGTCGCAAAATGTACGTTAGAATTCTCATAACTATCCATTTGAAAACATAGTTTGTAGCATAATTTCCACAACATCCCTTTGCAAAAGGCACATCCGATCTCTTACGATGAAAGATATACACTATCCCTTGCTCCATTAATCTATCAGGTCCTAACCACTCTCCAAATCTAGTCACCCGGCCGACTTTTTAATGATATCATACTTGTCCCACTCTGCAGTTCACATGGGATCCACTCCAGTGCTTACTGACGGCTCTAAAACAGGGGACGGCGTGAACGTATCTGCTTTCTTTCCCGAATACAACCTCTTCCATACCGTCTCCCTCATGTTTCAGGTTTTGCTGCAGAACTAATGGATATAATGGTTGCCTTTCTTGAATTTTATTCCTTAACCAAGACTACCCTTATGTCATTTATTAGGGTTCGCTCAGCGCCTTCCAGGGACTCAAAGCCCCTTACTCTTAAACACAATGGCATTCTCTGTACAACAATTTCTCCTGGTTCTTCACTCTTGCATAAAATAAATTGCACTCTGTTGGACCCCCCTTTTCATGCAGAGGCGACTGGCAACAAAACCGCTGACAGAGAGCCAGAATTAGATGTCTCCCTATTTCCGTAGCTGTTCTAGGCACCTCCCCGATGCCATTCGGCAAGGTCACCTTCCATCAACTGAGTATTATCCTACTTTCCCCACAAGGCTTACTATCTCACTGGCAGGAGTTTGAACGAGTGTTCAACGCGGGGCTAAACTTAGATATATAAAGTGCTGTGGTCTTCCTCTCACCCACAAAATTACTTGCAGGAGGTGATCCTAGTACGTCTTAGCATTGACCACACCAATATCACTCACAGCCACCACATCTCACTGGATCCCCCCCCCCCCCCGCCATACAAATTTGGCCGTCCCCACAAACCGCAAAATGTTAACCACATCTTCATTGATTGTCCTCAACTGGATCCAGTCTGTCATCGACATATTCTTACACTATGGTCCATAACACATTCTAAAAGGCTATTCCATGTCTTGTCTGAATCGTCCCATTTCAATAGTAGTTCGATATTTACCTTTCTCCAAGAGCTGAATATTAAGCTATTCTGCATAATATTTATTTTCCTTTATAAATATTAATAGAAATATGCTATGATTAACCTTTTTCTTACATATATTAATTGAATTATATTATTAATCACCTAATTTTGAATATACAAATTAATAGAAATTGTTAGTAAATCAACCATAAAATTGGATTTCCAACTTATCATGGCAGCTTCTCTGTGGACAGTGGTGGGTATTGTGCAAAGACTCAAACAAACAAACAAACAAACAAACAAGACATATATTATAGTATATTATATATATTATTATATATATATAGTATATATACGTAATATATAGAATATAATATAATATATATAGTATATATATTAAATAATAATATATATTATTATATAATATATATAATATATATATATATATTATATATAATATATATATATATTTAAATTAATAAATAAAATAATAATATATATATATATTATATTATATATATAGTATATATAATATAGTATATATATATATATATAATAATAATATATTAATATAATATATAATATATATATATAATTTAATTAAAATAAAAAAAACGGGGGGGGGAAAAACAAGAAAAAAAAAAGAATTTTTGGAAACGAAATATTAACAGAAAGACTCCCGTAAAAAAGCGTTTAAGCTCTGGCTCAAAATATTTGCTTTCTGTTAAGTTTCCCCAAACTTCATATGTTTTCGCAAATTGAAGTAATTCATGCGCAAGCACCCTATTACCAATGGTAAACTTTCAAGAAAGGCTGGCGCTCAAATTACCGCAAATCTCGTATTGACTAGCGCAATTTTTTTCACGTTGACTTCTCGAGAAATACAAATAAATATAAATTTTGAAATTTATATAATTGAAAGTGTTAATGGTTAGTAAGAAGAATAATTATTAATCGACATCTTTTATTCCAAATCTCAATATACGAAAATCAAAATTTTATTTTATTATTTTCACTTAAGCGCGCAAACATGCTAAGCATTTCTATAAGATTCGCCTATAAATTATAATAATACTATATTATAGTATATTAATATATATATAATATAATCATATAATAATATTATATATAAATATATATATATATATATATATATAAATATATATACATATATAATATTATATATATATATATATAAATATATATATATATATTATATATAACATTGATCCTCGCAATTAATGTAGGTAAACAAAGAACTATTACGGGAAGGTAAAGAAAACTTGAATCCTACGCATGTTGCGACTGAGAAACGTACTCGGCGCTTAATAGTTGAGCCATCCTCAAACCCTAAATTTAGATTCCAGACAATTCTATGTGAACGAGCTCCCTCAAGCGATATCACCAGTTTTCACCCTTCCTTTCGCTTCGTAAGAGTTTAATCATTATAACAATTGCTAAACCTGCAATTAAACAAGTAGGTTAGAGGGTTAGAGGATGGCCAGTCTCAGTGGTAGACGCGTCGAAGTAATATCATTCTCAGTCGCAACATGAGGTGGTTTAACCCAAGAGGAGGCAAGTTTTTACTTTTATCCTTCCAGTAATAGGATTTGTATTACATCATATATATATATATATTACTATATTATATATATATATATAATATATATATATATATATATTATAAATAAATACTATAATAATATGATATATATATATACTTATAAGAAATATATAGCCGATATATATATATATAATAATATAATATATATATATATAATATATATATATAATATATATATTAATATATAATACTATATATATATAATATATAAAGAATAATATATATTATATAATAATATATATATATATATATATATATAATATATATATTATATATTAATATATATATATAATATATATGTATATATTGAATAGTATATATCAAGTATATATATATATTAAAAAAATATTTATAATAAATATGCTATGAAAATATTTATAATATATATAAAATATATATATATATATATATATAATATATATAATATTATATATATAGGTAAAATTATTTAACGCCCACCACGGAACGAGAGCTCGGATCAAAAAAAAAATTTCACAGGTAGTCCCTCTATGAATAACCATAATAAACGTTTTAGGAAAATTTAAAAAAAATCATATCTCAAAAACTACAATAGCTAAGCGAAAAGAATACATTTTTGTAAATCTGGTAAAATTTATTAAGGAAAAATGTAAAAAAGAAAAATATATTGTTAATAATTAATAGGTAATAATGAGAGAAAGCCTATTTAAGACCTTTAATACGTTACTCGTTAAAATAAATAGACTTTCTAGTATACTTTTGGTTTTGTTTTTTTAACTAAAATACCCCAAAGGTAATACCGCACCGATGGCCGGAGTCGGGGCTTCTCGGCCTTCCGAGAGAGCGGGTACGACATCGCGACCCGCTCTGGAGGTCTCCGACCCGCTCTTTGTAATTTGGGTGTCGCGGGGTCCTCCGCCCCTCCCTTACGGGTATGAAAACGTCCCCCCTGTGTCCCCCGTCGCTCGAGCCCCCTACATTGCCGAGTAAAAATACCTTTACAAATAATAATTATATAATTTAGTCCCCTAACAGGTAAAAAAAAAAAAAAAAAAATGCCTTCGACCCAGAACATCTATTTATGTAATCCCCTAGTCATCCCTATGAAAAAAAAAATTTGATTCCTGAGCTTCCCGTTCCCATTGGCGTTATAGTAACTTTATCCTATATATTATATAATATATATATATATATATAATATAATATATATAATATATATATATATATATATATCAATAATATATATATATAATTATATATAATATAATTAATATTATATATATATATAATAATGATATATTTTATATATAATAATATATATATATATATAATATAATTATATATACTAATATATAGTATCTATTATAAATATTATATATTATACTTACATAATATATATAATATAATATATATATATAATATATATATATATCATAAAGTGAATGGAAAAGCCTTAGCGGAGACAACAAGTTTAGATACTTGGACGGATATTTGGGCTTTCGAGGCATGAAAGAAGAGATGACATAGGGTGCTGAGGGTGAAAGAGTATTAAGCAGCTTTAGAGAATTATGCAAAATCATTAAAAGGAAGTAAAAATGAAATTGTTCGAGTGTATATGTTCCAACTGTTCAGTTGATATGAAAGACCGTGGGCATTAAACACTATGAAAAAGAAGTTGAGGTTTAGAATGAAGTTGACGAGATGTTTGTAGAGTAAAGAGAATAGATAGAATTAGAAATGTAAGGGTAAGGGATATGTGCCGATATGAGAAATGTCTGATAAAAAGAGCAAATCAATGGTTACTAAGATGGTATGTCACGTGCTTAGAATGAATGAATTATATATATTGAATAAGAAGTTTTTAGGACCGAAGTGGTAGGCAATAGGAGAAGGGGCAACCCAAATGGAGGATGGTTGATGGAGTAAAGGAGTTATTATTATCAAAGGGGATTAGTTTGGATGAAAGAAATAGATAAACGCCTGATAAGACTAATGGAGAAGAATAGTTCATGGAAAGTTCCGTCAAGGGTTGCAATTACTTGAACAACATGAAACATAGTAAATACGCCAACAGCAATCCCGATCTGAAACTGAAACCACCCTGCAGTTATTGGGAGACGGTGAGGTATATAATGATAATTATATATATAATAATTATTTATATATATCCCTTTCGTGCCCAAAACAAGTTAAAATTGAATTAACTATTTAATATCGTGTAAACATTTTACACGAGGGGGCTACATTTGGGCGTCAGCACGGAGGCACATTCCCTCAATAATTCGGGTGAGGAATTCCATCCGGTCCACCCGCCTTTCTAACGTTCATAGAATTCAGGAGTCCATGCACCCGATAAAAATGTAATCACAGCAAAGGCATAGGACACCTGAGAGGAGGAGTAGACCAGAATCGTCCAAGGGTGAGTTAGAGGAAATAGGAGACCAAAGAGATTGGCCTTTCAGTTGGAGAATTGAGCAATCAGAACCGGTCAGATCGAATAAGGAGAAAAGCAGATTTCACAGAAGTCGTAGAGATGTTTTGGCAAGAGGCCAGAATATTTTTCAGTAGGAGACCTAGGGGAGGTTAACGCCCTTTCGTTTGATGAAAGCCCGCTGTGCTCGTCGAAGAGTATCCCCTCCGAGCTGAACAAATATTAGCAAGAGTGATAGAAAACGAGAATTTTCCATTCCCGATACGCACTGTCTCTAGCCCGAATGGCCAGAGAACAAGCACGATCGAACCATGGTGTATGAGGAGAGAAAGATTTAGTCGAAGAAAGAATGAAGCCTGCTCATACCCATCAACGATTAACAGCTTCTCACCTTATACGCAGAAACACGAAGCGGTCACCATAGTTCAGCAGTCCGATTCTTATTATAGTCAGCGTAGAAGAGACGCAGCAACCCAATCGGCCCGATTAAGTGCGTAGGGCAACGCGTAGGGCAGGATTGAACTGTTGGAGAGAAAGTATTAAAATTAAGAGATATAAGTGTGGGTTCAGATTTACCTATAGGAGCGAAGGTGGTGTATTTATAGAAGAAGGACTAGTGGGGAAACAGGTCAAGTGTGTTACAAGAAGTGTTGGGACGATCCGGAATGTGTGTTGTTTCTTTAATTAGTTGCTCAGGTTCGTTGAGAATGCTGAATGATTCGGCCTCCTCCCACACCTAAAATCAGTATGAGAGACCCCAACCATATTCAGTGTTTGTGTACATTGAAATCCCCCAGATAGAGAGCTCAGTATTGGATGAGAAGATATAAACAGGCTCGTTGAGAGTGGAAATATGCCGAAAAACGTTTGAAAAATCTGCTGTTAAGAAAGGAACAGTAGAAGAAACACCAACGATTATTGAGTAGAGAAGGAAGAAAGAATTTAAAGCTCACAGAACATCGAAGTTAGGAAATTCGAGGATTCTTAAGGCGTGTTACAGGAGTGTTTATGTTACATAGCACATACTCCACCCTTCAGACGGAAATTATGAAATAAGTTATAGTGACATATAACATCGAAGTTAGGAGAATTCGAGATTCTTAAGACGTGTTACAGGAGTTTTATATTTACATTAGGCACATACTCCACCCTTCAAGAGGAAATTATGAAATAAGTTATAGTTGAACATATTAAACGAGTTAGAAGATGAATTCCTAGTCCATTCTGGTCTCAGAACAGGAGCAAAAAGGTTAGGCGTTAGAATAGAAGTGGTATTCACGATGCAGAGTTAGATGCAAACCACGGATTGTTAGTAAAGTCGATAAAAGCCGCGCTTGGCAAATCTGCTATCTCTACATGCACATACAGCAACCACAAAACAAACAACAGACAAAAAAAAAAAAAACGAACAAAACTGAAATCAGGTATTAAACATTATCACACACTAAAACCTTTATTTAAAACTGTAAATGTTTAAAAAGTGACATCGTATTTACAGTTAAATATGTAAAATATTGAAAAAAAATTCATAAGTTAAAAACACTAACGCTTTTTTACACCCTTACAAATACACGAATAAAAAAAAGTAAGTAAAAGTATTAAACATTAAAACCCCTAAACTAAACACTTGAAACGAAATTCAGAACTTATGTAGCCCTGCCTTATATATTAATATATATATATATAATTATATATATATATATATATATATATATATATATGATATATTATAATATATATCCCCCAATTCGATCTCACCTTGTAGTGGTTGGGGGCTCTCTGGGATGCTGTTGGGCGGGATATACGGAAATACCACCCGCCCTCAGCGTCTTAGAGCGAAGAAGCGATTTTTTTTTTTTTTTTTTTTTGTTTTTTTTTTTTTTTTTTTCAAGAAGTAGATTGAACGCCAGAGACACCCTTCCTTATGGGAGGGGCATCTGGCGTCATCTGTGCTGAGGGGTGTGAGCCGCATCACCTGTTTGTAATTCGGTACACACACGACCCAGCACCAGGTTTGGGTCTTTTCCTGCCCTCTGAACATCTATAATAAGAGAATCCCCGCCGCTTAGCGCGTCCTCCGGCACAAACCTAAGGCTCGACACCCATGAAGGGGGACCCCTTTAATTATAATATAACAACATGGATAACCTTACATGCCTCGGAACATTGATGACTAAGAGATTTCTCCAACCTGGACCGATAAGGATCTTTACTCTTGAATTGCAAACTTCGAAACTATGAGGCCGTGTCTCCCCCACTTCACCTGAAAGCCATCTGACCTGTCTCGGCGATCAGTCGCCTGGCACGCCCTCTGCATCCCAGGTGCCCAAACGTTTGGAACCCCGCAAAAGTGCCCCTCGTCACAGTCGTTCTCATTCGTTCACTCCATATGCTTGCACCCCCCTCCAGGAATTGCAGCAGAATACATCCATTCCCATGTATCACAATCTGCATCCACTACCTGCCAAAGCTCTTACTGAGCACCAGAACCATTCTTCTTAGTAATGCACTTTGAAAAAGCTTTAGGCGTTGAAGATCCTCCAGTCACATTTAATTGAGAAATGGTCATTCTCGTACAAGCTACTACCCGATATCAAAGTTCTATTCTGTCATCCCCAACGTCTCTCGCAAAATTTCCTCTTATTTCTACTCCCGATGAATAAAAACACATCTAAAGGCACCATTTACTCTTATGAAACAGAAATACGAAGATACAGCTTCATCATGGGAAATCTCAAACAGAAAGATTTTCCGTTTACAAACGGTTATAGATTCCCCCTCGCGAAACTCCTGACAAACCAAATTCCTCGTTTACTGCTGACCTTATACCCCTCATCACTACAAAGGTTAAATATGTTTACAAGTTACAGTGTTGTTCGCACAGTTTGTCCCTCACCCTACGTTGCTTCAAATGTCAACGTTTGGTCATCCCCTAAAATATTGGAGGACCGGATGAAATATGCCCAGTTCTGCGGAGAATTATTATCACACTCCCTTGTGAAAGTACCCCTAAACTGTAAACTTAGTGGAGGACCCACAAATTGCTGCTCTTTCAAATGCCATAGCTACCTGCTTTAAACAGGAGTTCTTGAATTATGCACCATACACAAAATGAGCAGGAAAGAGATGCCATACGCCAGCTTGATGAAAATATCCTACAAGACCAAAAGCGATCCTACGCCACAATCACTGCTACCCCCACTCCCCAGCGTTGAACCACCCACACAAACTCATCCCAGCAGAACTCTCCCCAAAATCCCAGTGAAACTCAGGCAGCTACTGTATCCTATCTGCCTGTATTCCACGCCACCGACCCTCAATTGAACAAAAGCAGCCCTTGACTCAATCTCTTGTCCAAAAAGCCATTAAAACAACTCATCCCTCGACTCAACTTCACAAACCAGAAATGAAACTGAGCTGGTCCATCCAACACAAATCTTGTAAAACACTTCTTTCAAGACCACGTCCCATGCCCACCCAATGAGTTCTCCAAACTGTATGTAAGAGACTTTCTTTGTCTCTTGATTCACTCCCACCGTTACGTCGAAATTCCTGTAAAGATGTCCCCAAGGCAAAGAAAAGAATAATCGCCAAGCTAAAGATTATTCGTAAAAATATAGAGCATCGCAATTTTAAACAAAAAAACACACTAACCCCAGACGTAACAAATGTAACTCAGAAGAGACCCTCCCATAAAGTCACTCAAAGGACAAAATCAACTACTTCAATAGATTTACCCCAGGCAATCCAGCTATCGGACAAGCCTACCAAGAACCTTCTAATAAGTTGCAGGATAAACTCAGCTCTTCCAGTCTTCCTATATTCTTCTCTGAATTCCATTCTCAGCGCTCCCCAAGGTATTCTATATCTTAACAGATGAAATGGAAAAGCTCCCAAATGGAGCTTATGTGATGACCCTCCCTTTCTAATACTTCCTGCGCTCCGAGAAAGGCGAATGAAAACGCCGCAAGGGCTCTAAGCGCTCTGGTTCTTTGGAAGCATGAAGGGAGACCCAGAGGTCCCCATTTCTAACTTAAATCGTCCAATCTCCAAAACACTCCCACGACGAATTACTAGCAAAGTCTCCAGTAACGGACCTTGTCCTTGTCAATCCATATTGGAACCCTTTATTCGCCGACCCAAACTCATATTCTCAAAAAAGATGAACTTTCTGTAACATCTTCCTCCCCAGTTCCATGGAAAGCATACTCCACATCCTTACACATTTTAATCTGCTGATTACTTGGCAGATACTGATTCCACTCCAATTAAAACAAACCCGAGCATTTTGGTTGCTCTTTATTGACCAATCAGAACCCACTAAAAGTTGCGACTTGTTTGAATCAACTTATCTCGTATTCATGTTGAAGCTCTTTCCACAAATACATCTGAAAAACTTCCTCCTAAAAGAGCGTCTACAATCTAACAAATCTTTTAGTGTAGACTAACCCTGCCCCCCAGTTTTTCCCCCTCCTCGCGAGAACCCACGCCTCAACCTCCCTCTCAATCTGTATCCACCTCTAAAATTACCCAGGTACATAGAGCACAATTGTTCTCTAAAGACCACCACCAATAGATATTATAACCATCATGGACACTTTCCTCAATGGAATTCGTGGCTATTATCTAATTTCGAAAGAACTTGATTCTAACTAATAAAACATAGTCCACCAAAGTGTATATGTTTGCAGGAACTTCGACTATGTCATTCGTGACTTCTTTCAACCATCTGAATATTAAAATCGCCGTAACTTCTATAGAAAGAGGTTACAATTGATAGGGGAGGGCAGGAATACTCATTCACAATCTATCCCCTATCCCCAGTCCCTCTTCAAACCAAACTTCATGCCAGAGCGGCAAGAAGTCACTTATCATCGACATAGCTATAGTTCATTCTCACTAGCTCCGAGTAGGTGAATTACTAAGTCGACTTAACTATCTTTTAAACAAGCTCCCTACTCCGGTTGTATACTAGGTGACTCAACCTCCGCACCCATTCATGGGGACTCTGTCCACTCTCTAAAATCCAAAGATCTTATAGATCTTCTAACCCCCTTTCCCTGATGCCTAACCACAGGACTCCCTAACCTATGACGTTTAGATACACTACACTTCTTCTGATGAATTCCTTTTGTTCCCATTCCCTTATGCGATGCGTTTTACCTTCCCGTTTTGATTTTATCGCAGTGATCATTAACCCAATAATCATTAAATGAGCTTGTTCCAAGCCCCAATGCAAAAACCTCAAACTTCCAGCTGGCGTATGATCGAGCGGATGGCTCCGTTTTATTCAGCCACAGCTTATCCCTCTGTCTCCTTTTAAATAACTATTTCCAGACTGTTGATGAAGCCTTTGGCTTCTTCCAGAAAGTAGTCCATCTCGGCAGGAAGCTTGCTCCGCAGTCTTCCTCAAGCAGGCGGTCGGCAACCCCTTGTGGTCCCAAGAGTTGCGCACAAGCCAACCGAGAGAAGAGAACTCTACACAGTAATAAAAAAAGAACCCTAACCACCCCAAACATGATTATTTTAAAGCAGCCGCAGCGAGATCTCGGCGAATAAATCGTCAATACGCGTAAACAATATTTTCGAATTTACATATCGATGTTAACTCTACAACTCCCCTTCCTTTAGGTGGAAATGAATTACAGAAAATATTCTCGTCGATCTAATTAACTACGCTACCCACAGTCCTCCGTTTATGAGGCACTGATATAACTGATACGATCTCTGCTCTCCTTCGGTGGTAGCGGATGCGTTAGGTTATAGCTTCGCTAGCCATTCGAGTTCATTCCGCTGCACTGAAGCCTTTCAAAAACTGAGAACTGACACAGCACTGCCAGACTTTCACAGCGAAAGGGGAAGATCATACCTACAAACGCCGGCTTTTTACACTTGCAGAGTATCAAACTGCTCTGGCGAGTAGCAAAGACGGTGCTCTTGGTCCAAACATGATTTCGTATATCATGCTCCGTCATAAATTTTTTTTGATGAACGTCATATACATCCCTCAGCATCCCCAAAAAAGGGGGGGGGCCATTTTTTTTTTTGGCTGGATCTATATTTAAAACAGAATCGAATCGAATCCTCTTCATCTATTGACTACAGCTATGAATTCCTATCCCCAAAACCTGGGAAAGATCCGAAGCTGGCGGATAACCAAAGACCAATTTCATGACCTGCCATACCTGTAAATAATGGAGAAAAATGGTTTCAGGCGCCTTCTCCCTGTTCTGTAGAGTCGCCAGCTTTTACAAAACTCCAGTTTGGCTTTCGCAAAAATCTTTCGACCGCGGACCCCTTGTTAAAAATAGACCATGACATCCGGGAAGCCTTCTCAAACTGGCGGATGGTTCTTGGCGTCTTCTTTGACCTTGAAAAAAGCTTACGACACAACGTGGAGAAAACTGAGATTCCTTCCTTAAACTCCATCGCTCGTTTTCGCGACACACTCCCTCTTTCATTAAATGTTCTTTTGTCAAACAGATCCATGCAAGTTCGGTGCTCTTTATCTGTCACGCCACTTTACTTTGGATGAAGGCGTTCCGCCAAGGTTAGAGTTTTAAGTGTACTTCTATTTGCTCTCGGATTTAATATATTGTTACCTCTATTCCAGCGACTGTCAATTTTCTTTCTATGTGTGGATGACTTAGCATTATACATAACCGGTGCCAGGCTGCCCTTTGCTCGAACGCAACTTCAACTAGCTATTGAAAATATTTCACAGTGGGCTAGTCCCATGGCTTCCATTTTTCTCCCACAAAAACTCAGCAGTGCTTTTTAAGAAAAAAAGGGAATCGAAGAACTTGCCACCTTCTTCCAGCGAACCTAACCTTATATTTTCGCCCATTCCTGTAACTCACAAATCAAATTTCTAGGATTCATCCTAGATGACCACTTAATATATGCACCGCATATTAACACCTAAAACCAACTGTCATCGCACCCGTTGACCTGTACGTCATCTCGCCTCAAAATCTTGGTGCTGTCGCCAAATTCCCTTTTACGTCTTACGTAGCCCTAATCCCGATCAAACTGATTATTGGCTCTGCAGTATATGCGTCAGGCCTTTCCATATACACTTACTACACCCTGTAGATCCCATCCAAAACCGAACGATCCGTATCTCACTGGAGCTTTTCGAATCTCCCCCCGGTAGTCCTCTGAAGTTGAAATCCAAGTATGCCACTTCTCTTCGAGAGCAATACATCATGTGTACCAAGTTATCCTTCGTTTTCAAACCCCAAAACCGTCTGCTCTGACACCGACTGCAGGAGTACCTCAGAATCCTAATTACTGCCATTTGTCAAAAGACGGTTCATTAACATCTTAATTTCGCTCAACATCCCTTTCAAAGAGGTGCTCCCTTCGTCTTTGCGAAGGGTACAACACCTTGGCTATTCGCCTTCCTTATGCATGCGGGCTCTGACAATCGCACTCAAGGACTCTATAGCGCATCCTGCTGCCCTGTCACAGGCAGCGACCGATCGCGCTGGCGGATATTTCGCCGAATTTGGGTCCCAGTGTGATACTGACGGCTACTAAAACAGGGACAGTTGGCGCTTTCGCTAGCTTTCCTGACCGCAACCTCTCCCATACCCTTCCCCCTTTTGCTTCAATTTTTACATCAAGAGTTAACGCGCATAATGATTGCCCTTCTCGAATCTAATCCTTAACCAAGGATGCACTCGTATTCGTTTATTCAGTTCGCTTAGTCGCGCTTACAAGCTTCTTTAAACCCCTATTCTAAAACGCAATGTATCAGCTGTACAAACAATTTCTTCGACTTCTCCACTCCCCGTAAGAAACAAATTATATTTTATGTGGACTCTCCCTCTCACGTAAGGGTGACTGGCAATGAAATCGCTGACAGAGAGGCCAAAATGGGCCGCCTCCTCTTCTCGGATTTGTTCCAGGTATTCCGGATTGCCATTCGACAAGGCCGCCTCCCATCAACTGATTACTATCCTGCCTTCCGACAAGGCTTCCGATCTTGTTGGCAAAAGTGCTGGACGAGTGATCGGCGGGAAGGAAACTCAGAAACATAAAGCCGACATCGGGATGTCTTCCTCCCACGGACGAAAGCGCTTACATGAGGTATACTTCACGCCCTCCGTTATTGGCCACACCTAGATATCACTCACAGTCATATATGGTCACGAGACCCTCCTTCCCATTTGCAAATTTGCCGTCGCCACACCCGCAATCTGTTCGCCATATCTTCATGATTGTTCCCATCTGGACCCTATTCGCTGTCGTTATTTTCCTACTTTAAGGTCCATAACACCTCTAAAAAGATTTATCCCATATCTTATCTGAATCTTCCCACTCATTAACACTAATTTTTTACTTCAAAAGTGAATATCTGTATCAGCATTTGATTTTTTATGTAATCTTAAACTATTAACAAACACAAGATTAAAAAATTTTATTATGTGTTTATTATTTTGACTGACTGAATATATCATTTCACCAATCAAATCTTTTCTTTGACATTTTGAAAACATATATCATGACAGGGCCCTCCATGGTGCTGATTTTTCAGCCCAGTGGGGCCGCTTCATTGTGAGCCGTGGTGGGTCCATGTACACACTCAAAAAAAAAAAAAAAAATTATATATATATATATATAATTATATATAGTATATATTATAAATTTTACATATTTAGAATGGTGATTTTCCTTTTTTTTTGCCTAGGGCGGCATAAATGGTTAAGATAAATGTAATTATATGATATATTATATTATATATATATAATTATATATATAATATAATATATATATAATATATATATAATATATATATATAGTATATTATATATATAATATATATTATATACACACTTGTTTAGACTTTCGATATTGGGTACCTATTTATATTATTTTATGTCATTATTTATGTTTACTGTATAATACATTTTATCTGAAATTTGTGTGACACGTTTCATAAATTATATCCATTATAACTTAAGCTTAAGAAAATTTTATATAAGAAAAAGAATAAAAAATTGTGATTTAAACTTTTCGAGTCATGAATTTAAGCCTTTCAGTTTTTTTGTTATTATTACTATTACGAAAACTTTAATATATTAGTAACTCTGCAGCAAAAGTTTATTTTATATTACTGAACATAGTGTTTATGTACATCTTTAAATGCTTCCTAGCATATTGAAAAATAGTTCGAACTTCAAAAATAAACGCGAAATTAAATCGAGAGGCATCGGTTCTCAAGCCTTAATCTGAAAAGAAAAAAAATGAGAAATATTAATTTTAAACCGTTGGGATTTTTTTGAGTTTATTGAGAAAAAAATGTCAAATTTGATTTTTGGGAATCGTAACGTCCGTCGAAAATGATATAATTTGTAAAGCAAACTTTTTAAGTTCGATTAAGTATTATTTTTAACAATACCTATATCTGATCAAATCTTAAAATAGGCTTTATGAGTCTATTTTAATGAAACACAATGAAAACGGCAAACAATAAAGAGTTTATTGTAATAATGATAATATATTACATCAGAAATAAAAAAAAACAGGTTTTGGAAACGATCTTTTGTTGACATTTTTTTATAGTATAGAAATTTGAAACAGATTAGCCTTGTTATGATATTATTATTCTAATTTTTTATTCTATTAAAATTAAATCGCTTAAAAAATCCAAAAAAATTTAAAAAATATAAAAAAAATCATTGAACCTTGGAGCAAAAAATCAGCTGAAAAAATCAATCGAAATTAATCCCGTTCCCAATCAATCAAGATCAACAGAAATAACAGATTCAAAAGTAAAGTAGCATTTGGCAAATATTATACAATTCCCGATTGTGATGTTTGTCACGCTTCACTTATAATATATATATAAAAATATATATAAATAATAATAATTATATATATATATATATATATATATATATATATATGTAATATATATATTAAGGGTGGGAGAGTCCTCGAAAAAAAAAATAGACTCCCGACTCCGACTCCCAAGTCGATTATATATATATATCTCTCTTGACTCCAAGAGTCGATATTTTAAAACCGAAATCCGACTCCCATGGAAAATTTCATACACACATATTTTACGATTAATATATAATATATATATATATTAATATATATATAATATATATATTATATATTATATATATAAAGCTTT
>JABUQX010098148.1:0-2500 GCA_015478945.1 Trachelipus rathkii
AGCGAGAGCCAAAGAATCACCACAGTGACTGTTATTTTTGTTTGGTTAATGTGAAAGGTATCAATCGTTACAAGAAACGTAAATTTGAGTATCCGGATTTGGAATCAGCAAGGCGACCTGTACCACACTCCGACGATGTTCCCATCCCAGTGTTCACTACACTCCCAGACCTAGCATTGTCTGATGAAGAAGATATCCAGGATTTGGTGTGCACACGTGCAGATAGTGGTAGTGAATATGAAGAAAGTACTTCTACACAGCAACAGTTCTCCCAGGAAGAGATCAATGATTTAGTACGAGAGTTAAGTCTCTCCAAGCAAGATTCTGAGCTTTTAGCATCTAGACTAAGTGAAAAGAACTGTCTCAAGGCCGAATGTAAAATAACTTTTTTTTCGGACAAGAGAGGTAGTACTTCTTCCATATTTCATTGAAGAAGAAGACCTAGTATACTGTAGGAACATCCCTGGACTCCTACTCCAAATGGGGTTACCTAAATACCGACCAGAAGATTGGCGATTGTTTATGGATAGTTCAACGAGAAGCTTGAAGTGTGTTTTATTGAACAATGGCAATAGTTATGCATCGATTCCAATAGGTCACTCAACAAAACTGAAAGAGGAATATGAAAATATAAGAATGATCTTGCAGAAGCTTAGATATAATGAACACCAGTGGTCTATATGCGTTGATTTGAAGATGGTCAACATCTTACTTGGGCAGCAAAACGGATATACTAAGTACCCTTGTTTCATATGCTTGTGGGATAGTAGGGCTAAAGAAGACCACTGGGAAAAAGTTGTATGGCCTGCTAGGGAAAATATGACTGTAGGTGCATCAAATATCATTAACGAACCACTGGTTGACAGGGGAAAAATTATTTTCCCACCACTCCACATCAAACTAGGACTGATGAAACAATTTGTTAGGGCCCTAGACAAAGATGGTGAATGTTTCAAATATATTTGCAGATTTTTTTCCAGGGTTGAGTATGGAGAAACTCAAAGCTGGAATCTTTAGCGGCCCTCAAATTCGCCAAATCATCAAGAATGACAATTTCATAAATTATAAATTCCATGACTGATATTGAAACATCTGCCTGAAAAAGTTTTGTCTTGGTTGTTCAGAACTTTTTGGGCAACCATAAATCTGCCAACTATGTAGAACTCGTACAGAAAATGCTTTCAGACTTCAAAAATTTGAATGCTAATATAAGCATAAAAGTTCACTTTCTACATAGTCACTTAGATCGGTTTCCGGATAATCTAGGATGTTATAGTGAGGAACAAGGGAAGAGGTTCCATCAAGATATCAAGGTGATGGAAGAAAGATACCAAGGAAGATGGGATACACACATGATGGCAGACTATTGTTGGAGCCTTCAACGTGATTGTCCACATTCTGCACACAGAAGACAATCATATAGACAGCGATTTGTAATGCATTAATTGTGATTTCATTGTACTGAATTGAATGTTTTGACCTATTAGCATTTTATGTACTTACTCATTAACAATTTGATATATATCTTTCGTGTTTTTTTTTTGTGAATTACGTTACAACCTAACATAAATTGTTGTTATTAATGTATTTTTGTGACCACCCTGTATCTCAAAAACTAGAGCCAATCTAGGAAAACGGAGGTCATATTCGGAATCAGGGCAACAAGTTACCTATAAAATGACCTTCAAATGTTTTGCCGCAAAATCTTTGTTGGCCAGTGTTATTATTATTATTATTATTATTATTATTATTATTATAAACACAAATCAAAAATAAAATAACATACAAAAAAAAATAATAATAATAATAATAATAAAATAATAATAATAATAATAATAATAATAATAATAATAAATAATAATAATAATAATAATAATAATAATAATAATAATAATAATAATAATAATAATAATAATAATAATAATAATAATAATAATAATAATAATAATAATAATAATAATAATAATAATAATAATAATAAATAATAATAATATAATAATAATAATAATAATAATAATAATAATAATAATAATAAATAAATAATAATAATAAATAATAATATTAATTATTTATTATTATTATTATAATTATAATAACAATATTTGTTGATAATGATAAATAATAATAATAATAATAATAATAATAAATAATAATAATAATAATAATAAAATAATAATAATAATAATAAATAATAATTAATAATAATAATAATAACTAATAATAATAATAATCAATAATAATAATATTATTAATAATAATAAATAATAATAATAAATAATAATGTTAATAATAATAATAATAATAATAATAATAATAATAATAATAATAACAATAATGAAAATGATAATAATAATGATAATCGATAATGATAATAATAATAATAAAAATAATAATAATTCTAATAACATTAAAATATAATAATTTATAAATAATAATAATAATAATAATAATAATAATAATAATAATAATAATAATAATAATAATAATAATAATAATAATA
>JABUQX010098148.1:10000-15000 GCA_015478945.1 Trachelipus rathkii
ATCTATAGGTTAGGGGTCTGGAATTGATGGCATTTTCTATGTCAGACAGAGTGGTTAGAAGTTCAAAATAGGTCACTTTACTCTTTCCAACAGCTTTATACAGACACTGTTTCATTACTTTTATTAACCTTTCCCAATGGCTACCTTGCCATGGAGAAAAAAGGTTAATTTTTACATGTTTGATCTGATTTTTATCAAACTCCTCCTTGAAAGCATTGGTATTAAAGGACTCTTCTATTATATTGCACCCTTTATTAAAATATAAAGCATTGTCACTATAGATGTACGATGGTATACTAAATTTGTTACAAAACCTTTTGAAGGCTAACAGAAAGTCAGAGGTGTTCATAGAGGGTACTAGTTCTAAGTGTACAGCTCTGATGTTTAAGCAAGTGAAAATTAAGATATACATTTTCTCTAACTTTGAGGTGTTGTTTTTGACATATACATGAGAGGTGAAATCAATACCTGTGTGTTGGTAAGGTTTTATGAGATTCATGTGTGTTCTAGGTATGTCAGTGAAACGTGGGTACCTGTAAGAAAGAGCATTGTACTTCTTGCATGTAATGCACTCTAATAAAACAGATCTTACTGCAGCTCTACCCTTAGGTATCCACACACCTTGATTTCTGATGTAATTAAGAGTAGTACCAATGCCAAGGTGCTTTACTTGCTCATGGGCATATTTAATAAATAGCAATGTAAAGCCATGATTTCTTCCCATTAATATGGGATTAGCTTGTTCATAGCTAATAAGAAGAGCCTTATTAATCCTGCCCTTACTTCTTAAATAGCCTTTTTCGTCAAGGAAAAGATTCAAGTTCAAAACTAAGGGAGGAATTTCTGAGTCTTTCAAGGAAGTTACTTTTACCTTCTGTTTATATTCATTTAAAAAATTAATTTCATTAGCAAAGGATTGAAGTTGATTTATTTTAAGCCAATACCTTACAGACTTTTGCTGGTAATCTATATTTACTTTAATTTTACTAAGCCATTTAAAAATCCAGGCAGTGATTCTTAAGACTTTTCGATAGCATGAATATTTACTTAAATCTAAAATACCAATACATGAATTATTAACAATATTTATATTTACCATTAATAGAGGTAAGGATTCTTGTGGTACACTCAACATAGGATACTTGGGCCAATTGTCTAAATCATTAGTTAACCAAACAGGACCATAGTACCACAGAGCAAATATTTCTTTGTATTTTTTAAAAGTTAAACCCCTAGTTAAAAAATCACCAGGATTTTCTGCTGTATTTACATATTTATAGTACACATTTACCTTGTACTTCTTACTGATGGAAGTAATTAAGCCATCCATTTCATTTATTCTATTTTTTAAAAACTTAGATTTTACTTTGGTTTGTCTGGTTAATAACCAGCTCAAAACTACTTGTGAATCCACAGCAATATTAATGAATTCAAAATAAATATTACTATATGCTTCCAAAATATTAGGTAAGCATTTCAAGGCCAAAATAACCCCCATCAGCTCCAGGGAAGGGATACTTAACTCCCTAGGCCTATTGGCAGGAGCTACCTTGGCTTTAGCAAATATAAAGGAGCTTTTATTATCATTATCCACTCCATAACATACAAATCCATAAACACTTTCAGAACTGTCACAAAAAAGATGTAAACCATACTTATTCCCTTCAGAAAGAGCCCTCCTAGGTATTGCAATCGTATCCAGATGGTCACAGTTATTGCGCAGTTTATACCACTCTTTCAGTATCTCTTCAGGCACTCTTTCATCCCAAGCCAAATTATGCTGCCACACTTGTCTCATCAACAATTTACCCCTAACCAAAATAGGAAGAGCAAAGTTAAGAGGATCGAAAAGCTTGGAAATCTCAGACAACAATTGACGCTTAGTTGAAATACTCTCCAGATATTCTACTTTATTAATATGCATACAGTCAGTCACCACATTGAAACTATATCCCAAGATCTTTTCATAACAACTAGAATGCTCTACAAAGGAGTTTTCTTCCTTGAACTTAACACGCAAAGCATCCGAGTTGCTATTCCAAGATCTCAAGATAAAACCCCCTTCTTCCATTCGTTTCTTACATTGATGATATATACCTACTATCTCACTTTCTTCTTGCATGCTTGTAAATATTAAATTATCCACATAGAAACCTGAGGATAATATTTCAGTACATCTATCATGTGGATACTTAGAAGCATGATATTTCATTATATAATGCAGTATAAATGGGGAAGATGTAAACCCAAATATTAATGTTAGGTACCTATAAGCTTCCAGTTGCCCGTTATTAAACCACAAGAAAGTGAACCTATTCATGTCCACTTCATCTTTTAACCTAATCATCAAAAACGCCTGTTTTACATCGCTCATCACAACAGTACGATTAGTTCTGAACACAAGTAGTAGCTTTAAAAGTGAATTCATGAGGTCATAACCACTGTAAGCTGCTTCATTCAAAGATGGAAGAGTTTTATTACTTTTAAGTGAACAATTAAAAACTGGTCTTATTTTAGTGGTTACTTGTTCCGTTTGCCTTATTATAGGTCGATGAGGAATGAATTTATATTTACTAATATCTGAAGCATCATTAAAATTTATATTTACTTTTTCAATTATTTTATCATTCAATTGATCTTCAAAAACCTTATTGTATTTACTTATTAAATTATTTTGAGTTAATTTATTAAACACTCTATTAGCTATATTTAAAGTTATTTTAAAATTATTAGGAACTAATTCTATTCTATCTTGATACCAGGGAAGGCTTACATGATAATGGTTGTCTTTGAAAATCATATTCTGATTAAATAATTGAACCTGACATTTATCTACAGTGTTCAGAATGTCTTCGTCTTGCTTGATACCTAAGGATTCCAGGCTAAAAAGATTTTCCAAACCATTGTCAATATCTGAATCCAAAAACTGTTCAATGGGATTGAAATAACTTTTGGATGGTTCTAATACAAAATATACTTGTGTATTCAGCCTTCTGTTATTACATTCAGAATCAATTTTATGAATTACAGCATTATTTGTTTCAACTTTTGACTGAGTTATGAAATTATTAACTTTTTTACTTTTTCTGGTTTCAACCAAACGTACAATTTGTTCTCTACTTAAAAAATTATAAATATTACCTATTGGAATTAATTTATTATTGCCAATATGTAAACAATGACCACTTGCAAAAGGTACAGTCTGAAAGGATGGAAACAAGTCTATAATTTCTATACCAAGTAAAACATCTACTTTAATATGACTATTTACATGTGAATCATTAAAATTACTATCTGCAAAATTTAAACCATTAAGTTTCATATTTTTAATAACATCAGGAATGCCATCTACTTTATAATTTATATTTAATTCATCATCTATTAGAAAAGGAATGAAAACTATTCTTTTAAAAACTCTGACTCCAATCAATGTTTGATGAAACCTTTTAATTTTAGAACCAATGAAAGTTTGAACTTCATATTCTATTATAGGAAGACTATTTATATTAGATATTAGCTTTTCAGCAGCTTCTCTAGAGATATAAGATCTACTTGACGCTGTATCGATTAAACATCTGAAAGCCTTTTCTTTACCATTGAAAACCATATTTAAAGAAGTGGTAGGCGGAATATATTCATTCTCTAAACTTTGATGAAAAGTTATGCAATGATTGGTCGTTGTATTTACCACCTCACTATTATTAACATTACACAATGGTTGTATGTGTGATCTACTTCCACATTTACACGGAAACCTCATTTTATTATTATTACCAAAACATTGTGCTTGTGGATGATTGCCAGCACACTTTTCGCATAACCCCAACTCTTTTACTCTATTAATTCTGCCTTCAAAATTGCTATACACAGGACAAAGTCCTAAAGAATGAGGCCCAGAACATAATTTACACTTTTTTTCAACCTCTTTTACTTTACTCGAGGTTTGAAAATTTGCCAAAGAATGTTGTTTACTTGTAGCATTATTTTGAGATGTTTTTTCTTTTTGAGTAGTAACAAGTGTATTTTTGCTTTTGAGTTTGGCACTTACTGTTCTTTCTGAGGAAGAACTAGTACTAATTAAGGTTTTAACTATATCCTGATAATTGTCAAGAATTTCATTAATATCAGGATAATTGTGCCCTACTTTTCTTATCAGGTCCTTCAAAAATACTTTAGGTAGCTTTTTTACTACTATATGTGACAACAAACAACAGCCTGGACTCTTTGAGATTGTAAAATCCAATTTATGCACTTTAAGATCGTAAATAATAGCCCTGATTTTATTTAATGCATTTTTTAAGGATAAAAAATCTTTATCATATTTGGATTCTATATTAATAGCTATCAAAGAGGCAAACAAGTCATTTGTTATAGTTGTTACATCCAAATATTCAGCTTTCAACAATTCTAATGCTACTTTATAATGTTCAGGTATGATTGATAAATGTGAGACAATACTTAAAGGATAGTCCCTCAAAAAACTTAAAAGGTACATAAATTTAACAGAATCATTAAGTTTAGGGTTATTTCCAACAATATTCATAAACTGATTTAAAAAAACTTGAAAACTAATTTTATTTAAATTTCCATCAAAAATAGAACAACTCATTGTGGGCAATTTTACATTAGTAGTGTGATCAATGTTATTTAAGGCTTCCACAAAACTATCAGAAATATTAGGTTCTGTCTTAGCAGTCTCTTTACTTAAAATAAATTCATTAAAAACACTTAATTTAATTTCTAATTCTAAATAATAATCACTTTGACTTTCTATTTCAGAGTCCATATTTAGGCCTTCAAGCTCAGATTCCATCAATACATCAATCATGCTTTCATCAAATTCTTTGATTTTTAACATCAAATTATTTATTTCATTTATTTGAGATTTGCAAAAAATAATACCCAAACTGTCATTAGTTTTCAATTCATTTAATTTATTTATTATTTTAGTAATGCGAGTCTTTATATTAGTCCTCAACTTTTTAAATTTGATAAATTTG
>JABUQX010098148.1:20000-25392 GCA_015478945.1 Trachelipus rathkii
CTAGAGACCCAAGGGTTTAACTTAACCACTTTGAGTTTTAATCAAAGTAAAATTAACTCACCAAAAAAATCGCACACCCTAACGGCGAATCCAGTCATGTCAAGGATATACCACGTTCTCCGCAAAACTAAATGAACCTACCCCTAAAAGACAAAACTACCTGCATCCACTGTTTAGACCATAGACTCAACATTGTAGTCGAAGAATCTTGTTTGAAAGTTTTAAACTGCTAATGCATTTTTTCAATTAAATGGAAGTTTAGTGTTTCGAGGGCCTATCTTCAGAAAGTTCGTACATTCCCTTAACATCAAAATAGCTTTGAAATAGGGAATTTTGTAGTACAGATAGAATTCTCGTCATGAAATCTGTAAAGGTGTATTAAACAATGAAAGAAATCAATAATGCTCATAAAAAGATTCAGTGGAGACGATTAGATTCTGGCTTTCATAACAAAAAAATCAAATTTTATTTTAGCTTTATTAGAGATTGTTTCACCTATCATTATACTTACGATTGTGCTGATCAAGTATTTAAAATATATTATGGATGCAACTCTTGACCAAACGAGGAATTAACGGACACTATTCCTAATTTAGCGAAGAGCAGAAACAAATTTGACGACCTCTGAGGAAATAAAGAACTTTGCAGAGAAACATGAGATTTCTCTATAACTTTTGGTCTTTAAAAACTGAAAATAGCCTAATAATAATAATAATAATAATAATAATAATAATAATAATAATAATAATAATAATAATAATAATAATAATAATAATAATAATTATACTTTTAATAATAATAATAATAATAATCATAATAATAATGAAAGATTTCCCGACAGAGTTCACTCTCGCCAAGGATAACTGGTGGATCTGCCATTAGACACGAACAAACATTCTGAATATTAGAAAACAAACGTCTATTATTAAGTGGAGAATGTTATTAGTAACTTACAAAAGAGAAAAATATTGAAAATCTGCCTTTAGCACAGCCATTCGACTATTTTCTAAAGTTGGATTTAAACCTAGAAGAAGCTTTTGCAGAAAACTATGAGAAGATAATGAATATCGACACTTCCTCCTTCAAGGATGGAATATTGGTCATTCAGATGATTTGAAGAAATAAAGAATGGAGCTGCATTGCAAGAATTTAGAAGCAGATGTCTAATGAGACTTGGGCCCTAATTTCCATAAGCTTCTGCCTGTGAACTCAGATGGCTGTGAAAGAAGATTTTTCCGCTATGCGACGCATTAAGACATGGCTAATAGCAACGACAACCAGGACAAATTCTCAAATTTGTTCCTACTTAACATTGAGAGGTCATTGAATAAATCAGAAAGTGAAAGCAAACAAAGATATTTTTGCAGGAAAGCAGTGAAAGTTATATATATATATATATATATATATATATATATAGTAGGTGTACCGGAATTCCTATGACTATATATATATATATATATATATATAGATATGGTTAGGGGAGTACCGAATTCCGTCTGGGTCGGAATTAGAATTTTTTTTTCCGGTTTCTGTCTTGCCGGGGACTCTGAATTACTTATCTACTTCTGAGGAAAAAAATTTGCTGAAGGGATTTATTTTACATAACCCATAGCCCATCTTTTAACAAAATATAATAGTAGCCTTGTGTAGCATTCATACACAGTGTATTACATACCTACAGTATTATTTAAATAAAGTTTACTCAAATACCTCAAAATATAGGATAATAAGATATTCTCATTAAATTCAAATTTAATTTCCAAAATTATATATATATATATATATATATATATATATATATATATATATATATTGGAGTAGTACAAATATAGATATATTTATATATATATATATATATATACATATATATATATGTATATATATATATATATATATATATATATATATATATATATATATATATATATATATATAGTATATATATATATATATATATATATATATATATATATATATATATATATATATATATATATATATATTGCAATGGAGTACATAGTACAGCCAATGAACAGTTAAAGAAATAAATGTCTCGTTTGAATATTTAGCTGTCCATATATCTGTAGTAAATGATATCTGATCAGCCTTAGATAACTTCTCGAATACTGCTGATCTCAATTTACTGTATGAAGTTGGTAACATCTTCTCTACAAAATATTTTCTACTAGGAATAAGATATTCTCGTTTGAAGATGCTAATAAGTTCTATGCACTTGCCTTCAGTGTGATTATGAATGGCTGGTTCATTGTAATAAAATTCATTGTTTTCTGATGAATTGCCTGTGATTTGGGGTCATTGATATGCCAAATCTTTTTTTGGGCGAAACTTTCCTCAAGACTCACTTGTCTCACGTCTTGGATCTTACCGCTGGAGCCTGTTCTAGAAAAAAATGCAAGACTCCTCCTCTGACTATTCAAATTTTGACTCCAGATGCCCCTTTGGTGATGATTTTTCATATGTTTATGAAGTGGTGTTGTTTTAAATGTTTTTGGTGTACTACCTCTTATTTTTCTGTGACATATTTTAAACTCTATTATAATAAATTTTGTAACATCATCAATACTGACAAAAAATCTTTTTACGAATGATGGCATATTAAAACAATTTTGTGATATTATTATTATGACAAATCTGCAATCAATAAATGAATGAAATCTTTATCAAAATCTGTTAATGAATATATATATATATATATATATATATAAGAGTATATATATATATATTGCTATATGGCAGAGAGGAGGAGAGGTATATATATAGTATATATAGTGAGTATATATATATATATATATATATATATATATATATATATATATATATATATATATACTGTATATATATATACCTTAGCATTTTTATATTGAAAGATATATAAATTTTTTTTATGATTTTTATAGTTAAAGGAAATTAAATAAGAGATGGACGGAATATTTTGATGAGCTGCTAAATGAAGGAGAGGAGGAGGAGGAGAAGGAGGAGGAGAAGGAGGAGGAATATAGAGAGGAGAGAGAAAGAGAAAGAGAAAGAGAGAGAGAAAGAGAGAGAGAGAGAGAAAGAGGAGAGAGAGAGATATATATATATATATATACGATAGAGAAGAGCAGAAACCAATTTGACGACATCTGGATCGAAATAAGGAACTGTGCAGAGAAACATGAAATTTCTGTAGAACTAGTGAGCGTCTAGTTTCTTTAATCTGTAAGTTTATTTTCCTAGCATTTTCCTTATGGTTACTTCAACATAAAATAAATATCCACTTAATATTTTGCACAGCAGCTATATGAGAGTTCAGGTGAGCCCACATAAAATCTTCAGAGGGGGAAGGGAATCAAGACAATCCCATAGTCACGACGGGGGGAGGGGAGCCTAGACCCTTTAAAGCAACAAGAAAACAACAAATTTTGTATAGAATCTTTGTTACAAAATGTACTAGAGCATATTATATAAAATGTGTAAGAAAAGCAAGAAATTATTATTATTATTATTATTATTATTATTATTATTATTTATTATTATTATTATTATTATTATTATTATTATTATTATTATTATTATTATTATTATTATTATTATTATTATTATTATTATTATTATTATTATTATTGTTGTTATTGTTCTTGCTGCAAAACTAAAAAGGACCCAGATGCTGCTATAGAGCCACCGGACCGGAAAGGAAATTAATCTTTGCAATAACAAAGGGTTCAAAATGAGAAAGTAGGGATGAATTATTTTGTGCACCAATCAAAAGAAATTTAAACTTGTTTTTCTTAAAATTAAAAGAAAAATTATTTCAATCGAAAGTGATTTAAACTTAAGTTTTCTTTCAAATTAAAAGAAAATTTATTCCAATCGGAAGAGACTTAAACTTAAGATTTTCTTAAATTTAAAAGAAAAAAAAAATAACAAGTCGAAAGAGACTTACAAAAGTTTTTCGAAAAACTAAAAGAAAAAATATTCCAATTTAAAGAAACTTAAGCTCAAGTTTTTCCTAAAATTAAAAGAAAAATATTTAAATCGAAAGAGACTGAAACTTAAGTTTTTCTTAAAATTAAGGGAAAAAACATTCTAATCGAAAGATACTTAAATTTAAGTTTTTCTTCAAATTAAGAGATTAAACATTCCAATCGAAAGAGACTTAAATTTAAGTTTTTCTTCAAATTAAAAGAAAAAAAAAATTCCAATCGAAAGAGACTTTAATTTATTTTTTTTTTTTCAAATTAAAAGAAAAATTATTCCAAACAAATATGACTTGAAGATTTTATTGATATTTCCTGAAATGATTTATATGAATGATATAAGGGACAAGTCTTATAAGTAGCACAATCGAAAGAGTGAGAGAGTCGCATGGAACAGGGCCTGGGTTCGATCCCTCGTCTGCATCCTAGGTAGAAATTACCTAGGGTGTTTCCTCTCCAAGAATAGGGTACTGCCAGTAATACATTAAAATCGTAATACTTTAAAGACATCATAACGAATAGTGGAAATGCATTTTCATTTGTACATAATTTTATATAAATTTTTATCATAAAAACTATCAGATAATATTATAATAATGAGAGCAGGAATGTTTCACGCTATGCACAATTCACCAATATATATATATATATATATAGACGCGAAAGAAAGATTTATATATATATATATATATATATATATATATATATATATAAATATATATATATATATATATATATATATATATATATATATATATATATATATATATATATATATATATATATATATATATATATATATATATATATATATATATATATATATATATATATATATGTTTATATATATATAGTATATATATATATATATATATATATATATATATATATATATATAGTAGAGATATATATATATATATATATATATATATATATAGAGAGAGAGAGAGAGAGAGAGATAAATGGAATGGGAGCCCGATGAGCGTGGTGATAGGGACTGATCCGTCTGGAATTGATCTTGATCCTGATCGATCCAACTGATCCGATCAAAGAGATCAAACGGATCGATCGTCTGATTGATCTGCCCGGATTGATCCGCCCGACGCATTCGTCTGATCTTCGATTCCGTCTGATCTGATGGATCCGCCTGATCCGTCTGATCCTGATCCGCCCGATCTTGATCCGTCCGATCCTGATCCGTCCCGATCCGAGATCCGTCCGATTATCCGTCCGGATCCGAGATCTTGATCTGATCGCCCTGATCCGCCCGATCTGGATCTCGATCGATCCGTTCCCGATCCGGACGATCCGCCCAGATCCGATTCAACTGAGATCTGATCGATCCTGATTCGCCTTGACGCCGGATCATTTGAGCGATTGAACGAGTGAACACCTAACGAATCCGAGGACATCAA
>JABUQX010098149.1:0-16926 GCA_015478945.1 Trachelipus rathkii
TCTGATGTCCCCGATACTCACAATACTCGCACACCATCTGTTTCCTATCTGTGTTTGCCCTAGGGTTAGTGTAGTGCTGTGGTGGTGGACGATTTTGTTGTTGACTGTTACTGTTATCCCTAAAGAATCGGGAACCGTTTGTTTTATTTGGAGGACTACGACTAGTGTTTTGTGATTGACGAGGTTGTGTTTTATTTGTTCTGTTCTGTGTTTTATTCTGAAAAACCTCTGTCCAACTAGGAGCAACTGTATTTATTTCAATTACTGATTCTAGTGTCTCATTTAAATTAACTGTCTTGGAATGTTGTTTGTGTGAGTGAGTTGGTTTTTTGAGTTCTGTTGAAGAAAGTTCTATTGAATTAGGGAATTCAGTGTTGTCTGATTCGAGAGAGTCGGCGAATCCCACAATCTTTTCCCAAGGAGTGCGCACATCACTATCATTATCTTTCATCTTGATGTATTCCCTAACACTCTTCTCTATATAAGGTGGAAGACTACAGAGGAAAGCAGTCCGTAAGGAATCATGCTCCCTCATGTCTAAGCCACGATATGCTCGTCTGGCTAGCCTTTCCAACCTCAGAGCATACATTCTGATACTCTCGCCACTCTCTCTATGTGCGGAGTAATAAGCTTTAAGCTTATACTCGTTTTTCCGTTTTTCTTCTGTTTGATACCAACTCACTAGTGTATCTCTAACAGAAAAGTAATCTCGGTCGTCCTTAGTAAGGATCTGATAAAGTTGAGCAAAGCTGCCCTCCAATTGACGACCTAAAATAGACGTAACCATTGGTGAGGCGCTTTGGGATAATGAAGACTGCAATAGGCTTCAAAATCCTTCAGGTAAACGAGGAAGTTTTGATCCGTCTCGTATTTATACTTTCCCGGATCAACAACTTTTAGTTTTTGTGAGTTCTTGACTAATTGTGTCAAGAGTAATATGGCTTCTTCCATTGAATCTAAGCGTTTTTTCAACCCAGGACCCATATATTCATATGAATCCTCTGGTTCAAACCCTTGAAATTTATGTGTTCGTGACTGTGTCCGTGGCGGTGTCTGCGCATGTTTATAATATCTACTTTGAGGCTGTGTATAATTATCATTATAATGATTTTGTGAAGGTGGTTTAAGTAGAGAGTTTTTAATTTCAATGTCAAGATCAATTAAATTATTTTCTTTACTTTTACTTTCAAGTTTTTGTGTTTGAACTTGTCTGGGTGATCTGTTTTTAGGTTTTGTTTGTGTTCTTTGGGAATATTCTTCCCTCTGTGTTTCTGTTTTATGTTCTGAGTGTTCACTGTCTGAGTTATCTTGGTTTTCTTGTGATGAATCATCATCTAATAAAGATTTATTGTCTTCTAAGTATTGGTCAAGGCTTATGTGAGGTGTAGTATGCTGTCTGTGTTCATCTAAATGTATATTGTTTTGAGCTAATGTATTGACAAGTGCAGCTTTATCCTGTTGAAACTGTTTGATTATGTTATTTACTGTTTCTGTATCGGAAAGATTCAGGTGTTGTAAACTGGTACTTTTTGGTTTAATCTGTTTCTTGTTAACTGTAGGCTTATCAGCCGAATTTTTTAATTTATGATTTAGGTCAGAGCCCTTTAATTCCTTATCATCAGGAGCTATTTCTACATCTTCTCTCGTCAAAAGGTCCGCTAAGGCCTTTTGCTGAGACTCCTCGTAAGAGCGGTTGTCAGCCATTTCGGTAGATTTATTCTTTTTCAACCACTCTACTATCATACGATTCACACAAGTGTCTGTGGATACTTGAACCAGACTATTCTAGTGTAATAAAGTGTAAATGATCTTAGGGTTTTCTGTGAAGATTCTGGTGACAGATAAAACTAGTCACAACTGTGACAGCACCGAACAGAAAGTCCCTGTTCGGGCGCCACTTTAATTTTATGTTACTTATGTAACGGAGAACAGGGCAGTAAGGCATAAAAAGTGCACCGGATAAAAGCCTTATCGTTATAAAGCCTTGTTCTCCAAGTAGTACACAAAATTAAAGAATAATTTAATTCAGTTGTTTAAGACTATTTAGGAATTTTAATATATAAGTAATAATCGGGAATTTAAAAAAAAAACAGTAAAGAAAAGTAAGAAAAATTAAGTAAGTGTACCTTGAAGAAAAGTGAGAATGTATCTTCTATTATTGCCTTCGCTCCAAGATACCATTAGGCATTTCGAAGAATCTCCAACGCGGGTCGCAAATGCCTCTAGAACTTCATTTCAGTTCATTGGTGCTGATCGTCTGTGTGTGACTTGTGTTGGTTTTGAAGTTACGATGTTACACTTTATTAGAATTAGATTCAAGAAGAGAGTACTTTATAGATGATAGATAAGAAGGATAGAAAGAAAAAGATGTGTTGGTTTTATTTTTATTAACTTATAATTAATTGGAATATATTTTTTTATACAAGATTTTTAATTTAAGGTTAAGGGAAACCATCAGGTTAGAATATTGGTTATACAGACTTAAGGTTAGGGTACTTAATAGTTAGGTTTTATTTTACAAATGAAGTATGGGCGAACTCTATGGAACGCACATACTTTCAGGACTTAATTTTAATAAATTATCAGTGTTCTGTGTTTCTGTGATTCCTGGTATCTGGTTCAAGACTTTAGTGTAATTCAGGTTGGAATGTGTGGAATGAACTTTCAAACAAACATTCACACGTATATACAGAGTGTTCAAAATTCAGAATTACAAATTACAAATAAACTTAGCTTAAGATTTACACTCAAGAAAAGACATCTTTTACATTCCTTATATATTACTAGTTTTTGCGTTGGGTTCAGATTCGATCGATCACGGAGGTATGAGAATTATAATGGGCAGTTTTGTCAGTGCTCTTTCGTATAAACCAGCTAGCATCTATTAGAGCACAGCCTGCAGAACTGTGCTATGGTCAAGATGAGTTGGTAAAAGTTTTATTATAATCCTTGAAAGGCACTGCACGATTTCACCCTTAAGTTAGTTTTTGGGGCCTCAAAACCTCGAATGTTATTGAACAAAATCTGGGGACTATTGGCCCAGCACTGGAACCCTAGAATTATAATAGTATATTATAATCTAGTCTATATATAATTATATTTAAATTAACGAAAGCTTGATTATTTAAACTAACCCTTTAAGTCAAAAGAGGGGATTTCAAATTGTTGTTTAATCACTTGGGGGCACTTGAAGGAATGGAATCACTAGATGTCTGACTGATGGACTGCAATACAAATTTAAGTCCATTTGAGTTTATCATTTTAATTTTAGGTTTATGCAGCCATTACAAATATTTTAAATCAAAATCAGAATTATGGAAAAAGTTTAACACTCACCTTGAGAGTGATGTTTAGGAACATTCAGACAAATTGGACATTCAAGGATACTATTGTGTCAATAATTACTGATAGATTAAGATTACTGATAATACAATACTAAGTGTGTATACTATTTGCTGATATATCTGATGCTTTATTTGTAAAAAGAAAAATTGAGAACATTAAAGATAAATGCTGATATTAAAAGTTGAATAATAATTACAGTATAAATGAATAAAACTGATAGATGAATAATATATAATAAGATAAACAAAAATAATAACGTCCTGGTTTTAACTATTTTAATTTACAAAATGGTTAGTTATACCCTAAAAGTAGGTATAACTATCAGTTGACTGTTGTATTAAAATTATATGAACCAGGGTGTATGAACCTTACATATATAATATATATATATATATATATATATATATATATATATATATATATAATATATATATATATATTATTTATACAGCAACACCTATATATATATATATATACTAATATATATTATATATACGCACTATTTTGTTTTTTTTTTTTTCTGTCTTTTTTTCTGAAAAAAAATTTAAGTTTCAAAAATTTGCTAGTTCAGAAAAGTTTAGTTTAAGTTTTTAAGAAAATTATTTAGTGGCAAGCCTAAAAGCATAATTCCAAAAGCTTGCCACTAAAGAATTTTCTTAAAAAACTAAACTTAACTTAACTTTTCTGAACTTAGAAATTTTTTTGAACTTAGAAAATTTTTTCAGAAAAAGTCACAGTACAGTATCTACAAATATGCTGTATATATATATATATATCCTTAAATACCTATATACATATATATATTATAGTAATATATGATATATATATTATATATATATATATTATATATATATTATATAATATAATTATATATATACGGTATATATATATATATATTATATAATATATATATATTATAATATATAATATATATAATATATATATATATATATATATATTGTATATTAGTGATGCAGCCGATCACCATGGTATCGGTTATGGGTATGGTGTATCAGTCGATTTTGAGGTATCGGTATCGGAAATTTTGAGAGGAGTAGCATCGGTAATCGGTATCGGTATCGGTAAAATTTTGCTGATACCCTTAACCGATACCACACATTTTGCGTCTTTAAATTGATTTCGATATATATATATATAGTATATATATATATATTATATATATATATATATATATATATATTATATATATATAATATATCACATACATGTCCGCATAGCTCGCAGAGAGGTGTTGGTAGTTGAAAGGTTTTGAGCTTATCAACACTATTCACGAAAAGCAAGCTTTGATAGAAGGGGGTTTTCAGCCCCTTGCTATCAGTCAAAGAATTTAAAAATTTTCTTCAATGACTCGATCACTGAGAAACGAGCTTTAACCGTTCTAGACATTAAAGTCTCGAATTTCTTCTTCTTTTTTTATATATATATATATATATATATATATATATATATATATATATTATATATATATATATAATATATATATATATATATATATATATATATATATTTATATTATATCGCAATTTGTCTGATAATTTCCGTATCTAATCTGACCTACTGTATGTTTATATAGGGCGTTTTTCCGTTTTGCATTTGTTGTTACGAAACCGTAAGAAATGCTCGAAATTTGCGTTCGTTTTTGTTAAAACTTAAGCTCAAATCGTAAGACAATGCTACCACACGTAATAGAATTTTCCGTAATTCTCTAAAGTTGCAATTTCCTGTGATTGCTGAATTTACCACGTTCTTAAGAAAATGTGCAAACAAAAAATGACGGCGTGGTAGGGCCTACCACGCAGTCATTTTTTTGAAGTGAAGAATATTTCATTCAATTCAATAACATCAGCTTTAAATCTAATTTCTTCAATCGATAAACTCCATCACAATGTTTGATCAATTTTTTGCAATATTAAACCATTTTTTATTTCTTTCTATTTATCCTAAATCGACGGGCTCCATTCACAAAAGTTAAATTCCAACTGTTTGCAAAACAAAAGTAAACCTCATCAGAATCGTGTTCGTTTTGCACGAAATTCAGGCAATCAGGAGTCCAAGGAAATCCTATGGATGTTGAGTGTAGGTTTAAGTGTTTTTATATATAATGATTCCAAATTTTTATTAGAAGCATTTTGAAAAATGGAGAATTTTGAAGAGGTATAGATATTGAGGTCATAGTGATCTCTGACAGTTAAATTCTCTGGTTGAGAGATGAGGATTAGTTTTCGAAAAGAATGTTCCATGTGTTTGAAGGGTCGCATATTTTAAATTATTGGAAAGTTTGAGCCTCATAGTCGACGTTATATCGAACAACAGTTTATATCTTGTAAAAAGATTTGTGACCTCAAGTTCATGAAGATGCTTTCTTTAATCTTAAGGAAACTGCCAATTGAGTTGTTGTTAATAAAAGATATAAGAAAACTTGCATTATGGAAAGTTTGTTTAAAATGTTTTAATCTGAAAGGAAGAACATTGGAAAGGGTCCAATGCAGGGAAACCGAGCATAAAACAGGAAGTTAAGGAACATCATATGCTATAGTTTTTGGGCGATAAGTGTTATCGAGAAAGGAGTAAACAAGTTTATCAAATGTTAGAGGGATGAAGGATAAAGCTAGAAATTTACGGAGAAAGGTGATTTCGTCATGGAAAAACTTCCAATCGAAAAATAACAAAGGCTTGTTGTTAATGACGGACCTTAGACCGCAAATTTTATGATAATAGGAGAATAGAATAAAGAAAATTAGTCAAGTATGTATTAAAGTGGGATTGCGATAAATTAAATTAGCAAGCCCACAAATACTTTACTTGGACTAATTTCTTTATTTTATCTCCCTTAATCGTAATTGTAATAATACGAAGCGTTTTACGATAGAATGAATTTTAGTATTCCTTTGCTTTTAATTTAGACGTTTTCGTTTTGTCAATTTGTGCTTTCACTCGATAAGAAATGCTCACCCAGTTTTAAGCACGAATTTTCCTGTTTAATACGACAGCGATTTCGTGCTACGCTTCTTTTGTTTTTAATCAATTGGAATCAGCTATTGTGATGGAGTAAGTTTTGGAATAAGCATAAATAAAAAAATATGCAAATGGTTATATTACAGACTAATTGATCACTATTTGTGATGGAGTTTTATTTCATTTGAAGGATTAGATTTAAAGTCTGATTATTTGAATGGAAATTCTATCCAATTCAGACGGGGCCTACCAGCGCCGCCATCTTGTTTGTACATTTTTCGTAAGACCGTGCCTTAATTCGGCTAGCACGGGAAAATAGACTTTACAGAATTGAGGAAATTTCTTACGTCTGGAAGGCATTTCTTACAATTTTTCGTAAGTTTGACAAAAACGAACGCAAACCTGAGCATTTTCTTACGTTTCGTAAGCCCAGATATAAAAATGGCTACGGCCTTTATATATATATATATATTATATAATATATATATAATATATATATAAATATATATATATATATTATTATATAATATATATATATAATATGCGAACTGTTTGTTATTTTAACATCCGCGGATGCGGATGTCTGATATATATATATATATATATATATTATATATATATATATATATATATATATATATATATATATATTATTACACATATATATATATATAATACCTGATATATTTTCGAGTTTTAGCCACAATCTATTAATATAATAGTTACCAGGGTGCGAGACGGGGACCCAACTCAAATGCACCCCACCAGCCTCTTTCCCCATCCTCCGACCTTAATGAAAGAGATTTTAAAATGGATTATATTATACTTTTTGCACTAGTATTGAAATGTAAATTAGGAAGGTTGTGCTTGAGAAAATCAATTTTTCTGCCTTTTCCTTGTGTGAGAGTCTGTTTCTCGTTTCATCATATATTAGCCAGGCATTGCTAAATACTCTCTCACTTGAACACTAGTTGGAGGACGGGCCAAGTATTTCCTTGCAGTTTACGTAAGCGTGGGTAAACATTTTGCTTAACTTTCCTCCTCGTTTTTCTTGGTGATAGTTTAATCATTTTGCACTCCATTTTTGGTAATTGCGTGTGTTTCTTCATTACTACTTGGACTGTAGACAATTTTCTTCCAGTGAATCTTTTATTGATTTACTTGTAGAAGATGTTGGGTTCTGTAAATTTCGTTTATTTCCTTTTAATGGATGGCGAATTAAATAGACAATTCGGATTGAAGTTTTTTCAACTGCAAACACAAGGTGATGATTTTAAGCTTGTTCTAATATTGTTGTTACCCAAAAAAAACCTTGGCCTTTATAACGGGGATCTAGTAAGTTTGCAAATAGTATGAAGGTCATTAATTCACAGAACTAAAGGGTATTTTTAGCTTTCTGTTTTATGACAATCTCTTCATCTTTTTAAACGTCATGATTTTCAATTTGAAGATGGTTAAATTCTTCCCTTAAAGCGTTGAGAATTAATGGTATTAACAACCGAGACAGAAGCTGTAGAGGAGCTGATTTCTTTGGCATCATAATCTGATGTGGACTCTGTTGAACTCAAATTATTATCTAACTTCATGATAATGAGATCTATGAGTCATCATTACACCAGTTTGAATCGAGTCCCATGTCTCTCATTTAAATTTGCGTCGAGATTCATTTTATTTTTTATTATAAAATTCTTTATCAAATCTCGACAATAAATATCTGCGCAACATCTGCAGGGAAAAAGCGCGGATGCGAGCGCGATCTTTAATAATGCTGTGGATGCTCCAGATGCGGAATGTTACCGCATCCATTAATTATATATATATTATATATATTATATAATATATATATATATATAATATATATATATATATATTTATATATAGGCCATATAGGGATAAAAGTATCGGTATCGGGTATGGGCAAAAATTTTGGTATCCGGTATCGGTATCGGCAATGAAAAAATTGCGAGTACTTGTATCGGTATTCGGTATCCCGGCCTCAAATTTTGGTATCTGGTGCAACACTTAATATATATATATATATATATTATATATATATAATATAATATTATATATATATATATATTATAATATATATATATATATATACGGTATATATATGATTATTATGACAAAAGCTAAACTTTTTCATTTTGTGTATATATGGTACAAAGTTTATAAAATATAAAATATAGCTATATATTTCATACTAAATAATCTATATTTTTTGATTAATTAAAGTTTTGTACCTACCTGGATAAATTAAAAGTAGAACATGTAAAAACCCTTTGTGAATAGCATTTGCTTTGCTTTGAAAAATTGTGTAATTATCAAACTTGATGAATATAAGCCTTGAAATTTTCAGAAATTAAGACATTTGACTAAATCTTCTATTTGTCCTAAGCATAACTTGAAAAAATATTGAGAAGACATTTCAAAACCTGCAAACCTAATATAAATTTATAGTAATTGCTTATGTTAGTCTTTAATGGCATTTATTCCCGATAAACTCTGGACACTTTAAATGTATTTTTTATTAATCTACACTAAAAACAATGCCTTGAAAAAGTAAATAAATTGTTAAATTATTAAAAAAGTAATATAAAAAATAAAGTAATAAAAAATATAAATTCATGGAGTGAGACCTTACATTGATGAATGTGACTACGTCATGAGGATAATCATTTAAGTCTTAATTTAAAAATATCAATATTTGATAACTGCTGTCTGTTGTTATATATTTGAAACAATAAATTACTCATCACTAATTTCACTTTAATCATAAAAAATTATTTATTTATAAATTGATTATCAATATTTTTACCTACTGGATAATAGTTATCAATTTCTCTGTAGTCATATTTGTTAATGTAAGGCATCATTTAATATTTAATATTTTAATAATTTAACAATTAGCTAATTTATTTAATTATGCTTTTCTTGAGAACATTAGTTTGATAATTGTGGTCTAAGTCAGTGACTGGCATTTAGCCCGGTTACTCACATTAATAAACTAGAAATGTACTATGTTATTGGAAAACATAAAATATGAAAGTGCAGGAAAAGAAAATTCAGCATAGTTTATAATTAGTTATCTATTTATCACACACTCGAAATTCACACTCGCGCTTCGCACTGTGATCGCCAACGTTTTCATAGAAAAATAGCAGAAAAAGATATCAGAAACATAATTAGTTAAAAGTACATTTATTGCAACTTTAGAATTAAGAGTTGGAGAGAGAGGTTATCATACTTGCCTATTTTTATTTCTTTTAAGAGCTACGATTCACTTTTTATTGGCATGAATCAAGAATAAAAATTATAATTGCTTAGATTGCAAAATTGTAAAGAAAATAAAGTGTAATGAAGTACTAGAGCACGCGGAGAGTAATTTTGGCCGGAGCCGGAGAGCCCGGAGGCCGGGAGAATGAAATTTTAATTTCCGGCCGGAGCCGATCTCCGGAGGAGAATGAAATTTTCCTATTTATAATTACCGTTCTATATATTATATATATATATATATAATATATATATATATATATATTATTATTATATAAATTAGATGGTAAAATATATATATTAATTGTTTTTTTACAATATTTTTATAATATTAAGAAATCTGTAATTAATTTCCATTCTGGATATTATGTCATCTCTAGTGTGGGATTACTTTAAGATTAAAGTAAGCGATAATAGTAAAGCTGAGTTTCTTTTGTGCGCTACTGGGAATACATTACTATCAAGAGGAAACCCAAAGAAAGGTTCAAAATATTATATCACAAAACCTTTAATACTGGATCATCTTGAAAAGAAACATTAAAACCACATATGTGAAGATAAAAAGAATAATCTGAATTTCTTCAAGAGGAAAGGTGGCGCGAAAATAAGAAAACATTGAAATGCGCAGAACCTGCAGATGATGAATCCATGTCCATTCATATCATCAACTTCTACCTCTGTTAAAAAAAGATTTCTTCAGCCTACACTGTTTGAAATAACTGAGAAAACAAAGATTTGGGACATTAATGATAGAAAAGCACAGAAATTCATTTCAAAATTGGGGAAATGATTGCTGTGGACAATCTGTCATTTTCTTCTGTAGAAGACATTGGATTTAAGAGATTATTAAATCACGTATGTCCACAATATAATATTCCCATTTAGGAGGTTACTTTTCAAGAAGAATTATCCCAACAATATATATAACAGGGTAAAGAACAAAAATAACACTTCGCTTGCAAGAAAATCAAGCAATATCATTAACATCAGATATTGACTTGCTCATAAAAACAATGAACAACCATTGGATGATAAAGATTTCACGAAGAGTGGAATTATTACAATCAGTAGTTTTAATGTTTCTCATTCAGCAAAAAATATGTCTAAAAAGTGAGGAAATACTTGAGGGCTGGGATTTAAAAAAATAAAATATTCGTTATCCTAACTGATAATGCACCAAACATTACAAAAGGCATGAGAGCGAACAGTGTTCATAAATGGGAACATTTTTTTATTCTTCCTTACAGCTAGTAAGTCATGAGTATATTTTTCAAAAATCAATTAAAGATTAATGACTTTATGTAGGAAAATTGTAGGTCATTTTAGAAGACCACCAATTGCTACAACTAAGTTAACTGAAATTCAAAATCTCAAAATTTGCCAATACAAAAGCTTACAAGCTTATTGGAAACAAGATGGAATTCATCATATTATATGTTGCAAAGAAACATAGAGCAAAAAATTGCAATTACTATATATTCTTCAAATTCTAAAAACAATCTAGATATCTTAAATGCAAATCACTGGAAGCTAATGGAGAATATAATTAAATTGCCACAACCATTTAAAGAATTAATTAAAAGAGCGAGCGATGATGATGTAGATTTCATCTTTTTTAATATCCTGCGACAAAATTGACAATACTGATTTACCGCAAAAACTCTGGAAGGATAGCGAGCTGTAAAAACTATGAAAGATGAACTTTTGAATTCTGTTTCTGAACATTCTGGTACCAATAAAAAGAAGAAACTTTATGCACTTGCAACAGTTCTAAATCCACAATACAAATTAGCTCCCTTTGATATTATTGATCAGAATAAAATAAAATTTATGCTCAAAGAAGAAGTAAAACTTCTTATAAAAGCTAAAGAAAATATTACATTAAGTTCAGATTCTGATGAACAAAATGATGATCAAAATGATCAATCTCATACAGATTCTCACGAAGAATCTGAAAATGAAACGGCAGATATTGAGAAGGAACACAGTCAATTTTCTGGAAGTGTCTTTGATGAAATGCTACAAGAAACACTCGTCAGATAGCATCAAAAACCAAAGTGGATACTAATGATCACAGGAGAAAGAAAGTTAAAATGCAAGCATAGAAGCAGCAGTGAGAGAAAGCAACATGAATTAGAAAATACTATTCAAACTACTGTGGATCAATATTTTGCAGCAACACTTATGGAACGAAATCGGATGCTGATGATCCATTGTTATGGTGGAAAGAAAGAAAGCTTTAAATCCTGATTTGCATCTTACCTGAAATTTAACCTTAAGGAAAAAAATTCTCCTCCTGGGCTTTTTTTTTTGGCTTCGCATTCAGTATATTTAGCGAGTGAATGTTAAGTCAAGCAGGAAATATTTATACAAGTAAAAGGAATTGACTTTCTCCAACACTAGCTGATCAACTCCTGTTTCTTCATCATAATTTAAGAGCATTTGATTTTAAATATTAGAGAATGGTTACCCAAATAGCATAAGCTAGTTAACTTTCCTTTCACTGACTTTGTCTTTAACAATAATAATTTAATTTTTCTCAAAAAATTCTTTTGTTATACTCTAACCATATATGATAGGCAGCTGATACATGCACTTTATTATATATATATATATATATATATATATATATATATATATATGATATATATATATATATAATATATATATATTTATATATATATATATTATAATATATAGGTATATATATATATATATTAATATAATATATATATATATATATATTATATATTATATATATATATATATATAAAATATAACTATATATATATATATTATAATAATTATATATATATATATATATATATATACAATATATATATATATAATATATATTATATATATATAATATTAATATATATATATATATATATATATAATATATAATATATATATATATATAGTATACTATAAAAAATAAATTTTAAATTTCATAAATATTTTAAAATTTCAATGAATTATAACTATATTTATTTTCAAACTACCCATTTTAAAAAAATATAGGTCTCCGGCGGAGAAGCCCGGAGACTAGTGGTCTCCGGCCGGGAGCCGGAGATCTTTAAAAGGGCCGAACTCCGGCCAAGCCGGAGCCGGAGCCGGAGATCCGTGCATCCCTAGAAGATACATATTTATATAACATCTAAAATGAGTACGAAGATTCCTGTCGGTGTGTCAAATTTAGTTTGGTTTTTTCTGTATACCACTGTATATAATAAAGAATGGAAAGTGTAAATGATGTGAGAAGGACTTTCAAATCCTAATTGGCTATTTTCCGTTTAGTGATTAGTCCCAAAAAGAAAGCCATGAAAGGTTTTTAGTTTCTGTAAATTTTGTGAATTTTGAAAATTTTTACTACCTCAATGAATCATGTTACAGACATTTTACAGACTTTATTTTAGGTTTGTTCTTCATTTTAATGCATTTACAGTGTATTCTGAAAAAAATATTGAAAATCTGAGTACCAATTTTGAGAGAAATTAAATTTATTTATCTTTTATAAATATGATTTTGTAGGAACTTGATTAAAATTTTTGACCTTTATTATGATTTGACGTTTTAACAATATTTTTTGATAACTTGATTGTAGCTATTAAATACCTGATTTAAATCAGGGTAATAGGTATTTACCTTGCGAGTAATTTCCTTTACTACCACATTAGGTAATTTTGATAAAACTATGTGGCTAAGTACTACTAAACCTGTAGACTCCAGATATTTGAGATTATAACTCAAGTTCATATATTAATGTTCTGAACTTCTGATATCATTTAAGTAAACCCTTGTCACATTATATGTTGGGTCAAATGCAGGTTTCACAGAAATTAATTTTTTAATGATTTCATCAATGAGAAATTTTTCGTCTAAAAAATCTTTATCTACAAGTTCAAGAGCCTTATTATAATTATTGTCACTAATAGAAAGATTCTGAATCTGAGTATGCATATCCCTTTAATTTATTTTTAAAGCAGTGAAGTTTAATGGATTCATTTAAATTTTCCTGTAAATCTAAGGAACTCTTAAATTTTGAAATGAAGGTTTTATAAGCAAACTTATCAGTTTAATTGCCCTTAAAGAAACCACAACCTATAGCTCTAAGAACAGATTCACTCAAATGAGAGCAAGTATTTTTTTGAAGGGTTGCGTTTTGATCCCCTTTAGATTTTAATTCACTTAATTTTGATTTAATTGAGCATTGGTACTGAATCTGACTACACAACTCCTCATTATGAAACTCGGGAATGAGATGAGGGAGTCAACTTCATTTTCATTAAATATTTATATATTTGTATCCTTTTGTTTAATATCTTTTAACAAGGGCTCTACTTCCTCCACAAGATCTTTTACATAAACTGCATCTATCTTTATTGTCTGTAGGGCTACTCTCTATCTGACTAAGATAAATATCTACTTGTGCCTTGAGGGATGAAATGACTTGAACTATACGGCCTTAGTAGTGGATGACGTCACATCCTTGTTGCCATATTCTGGTCAAACATTTTTCCCTGAATTTGCTAGAATTAATGACCCCTAAGGACCAATGAAGTCTTGAAGAAAGAATGAAAATGAAAGAATGGCCTACCACCAGGCCAAAACTAATTTGATTATGAATTTTGAAAAGGGTCCCTAGTAAAAACCAAAATTATTTAATTTTGAAATTGAAATTGAATACTAAGGCTCACCAAGGTCTTAAGTTAGATCATGAATTTTTTGAGGAAATACACTGAAAAGGATTATAGGTTAGGCTATGTGCTATGCTTCGCTAACTCTATTAACCTAAATTTTTAATTAAAATACATTAGGACTAATAACCTTAGAACAAAACGCCAATAGGCTAGTCTCGATAGCCATGTGGCTTGTACGTATTCAATATTTTTATATGTTCAAATAAACCTTAATTTTAAGTTAATTTTTTGGTACTAATACAACAAATATTGCATAACTGCACTGCAGAGCCTCGAGATGCTCCAGAGGGATGCCGCAAGAGGACCGATTTATATCGATATTGATATTTTTTTTTCGATAGTATCGGAAAAATATCGATGATTTTTTTCAGCCTATAATTCGATATATCGATTTTTTTTTTTCTCAGTATCGAATAAAAAGATATTTTTTTTTAACTAAAATAGAAATTTTTGAGCAGTTTTCTTTTTCATAAAAACATTTAACAAAATGTGTGTATTTTTCCGGCGCGCTTTGGATGATGGGGACATTTCGTCTGACTCAGGAGGAGAGGAGGAGGTCAGATGATCATAACAAGAGAAGAAGTAGGCCTATATAGGGGAAGAAACAATTTTCATGAAATATACCTATTACGTATTTTACTTTTCAAATTAGATATTTATAAAAAAGTAATGAAAGTATCCTATGTAATACAGGACAATACTAGTTTTTTGATGTTAATGTTAATCTTTAATTAAATTTAATTAATCTGAAAATTAGATAGTTTTTAACGTTTATATGGGAAAGAATTTTTCTACTTTACTCGAAGCTTTTATTTCCTCTGTAAAATCACCTCAAATTCTAATACTGGGCCATGATTAGTTTTTTAAAAAAAAAAAAAGTAATTATATATAAAATATATATTATATTATATAATATAATATATATAATATATATATATATATATAATATATATATATATTTATATCTATATATATATATATATATATATATAATATTATATATATATATATATTACATATATATTATATACTATATATATTTATATATTAGGTGATAATTGGTTTTAGAGCGACAACTATAATCAATCCATATCTCAAAAAACTACAATGCACAGGGAAAAGGGAATACACTTGTCTGGAATGCTGTACAATTTTAAGGCGGAAAATCTATAAAAAAAAAAAAAAAAAAAAAAAATAAAAAAAAAAAAAAAAAAAAAAAATCTCAAAACTACAATAGCTACAGGGAAAAAAAGAATACATTTTTGGAATCCTGGTAAAATTTTAGATAGGAAATGTAAAAAAAAGATAAAAAAATAAAAAATATTATTGCTAATAGTTATAGGTAATATATTAGAGAGCCTATTTAGGACATTTATATTGGTTCTCGTTAAAATAAATAGCCTTTCTATTAAATTTTGCTTTTTTTTCTTTACTAAAGAATACCCCAAGGTATACCAAACCGATGGCAGGAGTCGGGGTCTCTCGCCTTCCCCGGGAAACTACGGGTAGGACTAATTCCGCCCTCCGGGGAGGGTCCTCCGGAACCCCGCTCTTGGTATTTGGTGGTCGCGGGGGTTCCTCCGCCCCTCCCTACGGGGTATGGGGAAAACGGCCCCCCCTGTGTTCCCCGTCGCTCGAGCCCCCTACATTTGCCGTGTAATACCTTTACAATAATATATATAATATATATATATATATATATATATATATAATATATATATATATATATATTATATATAATATATATATATAATATACTTATGTTCCCTGCTCCTAAAAAAAATAGCCAATAATTTATTTCTTTATTTATTTATTTTATTTATTTTTTAAAAGTTTGACTGAAATAGAACGAGTATAAAAAAGTATCCCTTCTCGCTGGAAGTTATTGTACTTTTAAAGTTATGCATTTTTTTATTTCTTTTTTTATTTTAATTTCTTTTTTTTTTTTTTTTACAGTTCGCGCAATAAAATTTTGCCAGGATTCACAATGTACTCCTTTTTTCGCTGAACTATTGTTAGTTTTTGAGATATGATCGATGATAGTTGTCGCTCTAAACAAATTTATCCCTATATATATATAATATATATATATTTATATATATATATATATATATAAAATATATATATTAAAATTTATATATTATAATATATATATAATATACTATATATATATATATATAGGTAAAAGTTTAGTTAGGTTCCATATAACACTCTAGTGATGCCGCTTCATTGTTTAAAAGTCTATAACCCAGCAAAAAATTTTCATTGGTTCCTATTACACTTCCTATTGGTTCCTATAGGACCAATGAACTTATTTCCAATAGGAACCGATGCTTTTTCCAATGAGGACCCATCGTATTATAAGATAAGATTTTGTGGATCCTATAGGAAATTTCCAATAAGGTATGTCGGAATTTTCCTATGACGCCTATAGGAACCAATGAAAAAACCCATGTTAAACCAATCGTATCCTATAAGGTATGCAGGCAATTTCCTATGACGCCTATAGGAACCAATAAAAAACCCCATCGTATCCCATAAGGTATGCAGGAATTTCCCTATAACGCCTATAGGAACCAATAAAAAATCACATGTGAAACCCATCGTATCCTATTGGTCGAACCGC
>JABUQX010098150.1:0-7500 GCA_015478945.1 Trachelipus rathkii
TTATATATTATAATATGAGCATTTTCTAGAAAGCAAATCTGTGTAAATAATATATATATATTATATATAGTATTATAATAAGTAGTATATTATAATGTAAAAAAAAAAAAAAATAAATAAAGAAAAAAAAAAACAAAAAAAAAAAAAAAAAAAATAATAAAAAAAAAAAAAATAAAAAAAAAAAAAAAAAAAAAAAAAAATAAAAAAAAAAAAAAAAAAAAAAAAAAAAAAAAAAAAAAAAAAAAAAAAAAAAAAAAAAAAAAAAAAAAAAAAAAAAAAAAAAAAAAAAAAAAAAAAAAAAAAAACTGTATTCATTTATATATAGATATATAGACCGATATATATATAGAAAATAATCTATAACATATATAGTATATATATTATATTAGATATTATATATAGTAGTATAGTATATATTCCTGCCCTTTTATTAAATTTATTAATTTCCAAGCCAATTGACATCTTAGCCCTCGGTTTAAGATAAAATGCCCATAGGTAAAGGTGGTGACTCCATAATACTCGTGTTGTGACACGTCCAAGACCCATTATAAGATCGTGAAAGACGTAAAGTCGTAAAGACGTATTCGCACATGAGGGTGGTCCAGGGTGTCTTTCTAGATTAGCTTGGAATTCAATACTTTACGTGTCTTTAGGGTCACGTAAAACAGCGTTGGCATACCCTAGACTGCACGTAGAAGAATCAAAGACGTCATGCAACTGAGGGTGGCAGGGGTCTCTGGGTAGCTTTGCCGGTACTGATTTACTGTTTATGGGTCAGCAAAACACGTTTTTATGTGAAGATGTTCCACCAAATACATAACCCCTGCGAAATAATTTTGCGTTCGCGGGCGTAATAATTGCGCCTGTGGGCGCTTTCCGCGGCGTTGGCTCCGTCGCTGCGCACTGCGTTCGCTTTGTTGCAAGCCTCGAAGTCTTTTGACTGGTCGACGCGGACAGTACTGCAAACGTGCAGGACACTGGAATAAGTGTACCTTAAGACAGCTTGAAAAGGTGTACTTACGATAACGGCGGCGTACATAGTGCATGACTGCCTCATGAAAGTACTTTCAGCTACTTTATGATACGTGCTACGTTCACGTCAGTCGAACGCCCATGTACAAAGCTAGGCTAACAGAGGGCGGGTAGTTTAGCTGAAGACACTTACTTCATTAAAGTAGCACTAGAGCTTTCTTGAAAAGTAGCCTACAGCTACTTTCATGTCGCGGCACCGGCACGTTAGATAATAATCATGAATTCCAATGTACGTGGCTCTCCACGTACTATGGTTACGCTAACACAGTGGAGTTGGGGCTAGATAGAACAAAGGGACAACAAACATTACGTGAACACCTCAGGAACGTATATGGCGATGATGTCATAGCATAGAACAAAGGGGTATGGGGTAAGGTGAAAAGCGCTCAATGAAGTACGATTAAGCATGGCACTGTCATAAACACACTCACGCACGCAACATGGCGAATGTACTTAAGGAATATACACGGCTACCTGCGGGTCAGTACCAGTAGTGGCCGCCAGGACAAATAATAGTATCCAGAACGTAGCTCCCACGGATAGGTGCTGAAGCCGCTTCACGAGAAGGACGCTGGCATAGGGCTTGAGGTAACCTCGTTCCGCTCTCCTTGAATGACGTCATAGGGGTAGGGGATAAACTAAGGGAGGTGGGGCCAAATAAACCGCTCATGAAAGACTATGTAGCATATAGTCACTCGCATAAACCACTCGCCAATAATTCTGTACAGTTGGCGAATGTACAGAAATTATGGTGGCCCCTCTGGGGCCACTCCCCAGAACAAAACAGCGCCTGAAAAGTATCCCAGAGGTAGCCCCTGCGGTAGGGCTCCGATAATGCCTTCAGAAAATAACATGGGTTCCTGAACCCCAGATACAGCTCTGACTCACTTCAATGGAATGATACTTACTTATATATACTATATATAATATTATCATAGTATTATTATATATATATATATATATGCTATATATTATATATATATGATACTTATATATTATATATTATAATATTATAAATATAGTAATATATATATATTAATTATTAAGTATATATAATATTTATATATATATATAGTATATATATATATAGTATATATAAATATAATATATATAGATATATATATATATATTATAAAATAGATATATATATATATCACTATATATATATTTATTATATATATATAGTATATATATATTAGATATTATATATTATATATATTAGTATATAATTATAGTATAATATATATATAATAATATTATATTAATAAATTATAATATACTAATATATATATATATAGTATTATATATAATATTATATATATTTATATATATATATATTATATATATATATATATAATTATATATAATAATTATGTATATATATATATATAATATATTATAATATATATATATTATATAATATATATATATATACGTATATATATATATATATTATAATATATATATATATATATATATATATATATATATATATATATTATATATATATATAAATATATTTATATATATATATTTTATAATATTAAATATATATATATATATAATATAATATATTATATATATATAAATTATATATAATATATTATATTATATATACTATATATATATATATAGTATAATAATAATATATATAATATATATATATATATATATAAAATATATAATATTTATTTTTATATATAATATATATTATACTATATAATGATATATAAAATTATGATATATATATTATAGTATATAATAGATATATATATATATATATATATATATATAATATATATATAAATATATATATATACTATATTATATAATATTATATAATATGATATTAGTTATATTATTATATATATAATATATATATTATATATATATATATATATATATATATATACTATATATATATATATATATATATATATAATTTTATAAATGAAAAGAAAGTACAAACGAAGTCTGATACATCATCAAGACTTTATTCAACCGTTTCGATGACTCAAACTGAATCATCCTCAGGAAAAGATCACTACAAAATAATTAAATAACAGAATGATAATAACAGCAATATTTAATAGTAAAAAGTAAAAATAATAAATTAATATATTTGGATAAGAATAACAAAATAAGTAAGTAAATTAAATCTTAAGGCCTGATGGAAGCAAGCAAACAAGATGCAACCATATATATATAGTACTATATAATATATAATATTATATATATATATATTATTTAAATATCTATATAATTATATATATATATATATATATATAGATATAATATTATTCAAAAATGACTTATAATTAATGAAGTAATATCTAAGTGGAATTAAACTAACAAACATTTTTTTCTTAAATAAAGTGTCTAATTCACTGGCCAACCAAAAAAAATTTTTTTTTTACTGCAAGGATATTTTTGCGATTTTAATAGTACAGTCGGGTGTGCTGATTTTCTAATCATGCATTCGTGTTTTCCAAGATGTCGGTTCTAGTTCTTGAGATAACGATGGGTGTTCAGACTATACTGCCTTATAAGCAACTACTTTTTTAATGCATATTTACAGTAATATCGTTTTATTTCTTTTAATGCTACGTTTTATGCTTTATTTTTTTCTTATTTTCAGAACACTATGATTACTTCACGAAGAGCCTGTTGGAATAACCCCAATGTATTCTGCTACATCTGTGTGAATATTCCAGAGACCAAGAAAAGATATACTGTAACTTTGTAAAGCAAAGCATATCTGGCATACTTTGAATGAAATCGGAGACCAAGATAAGTCCTGGGCTCCCCATATGGTCGTAAAACGTGTCGTCGAACCATCTACGTCAGTGGAAAAATGAGGAAGAAAAGTTAAACAATTTGGTGTGGCGCTATGGTAATAGCTTTGGAGCCAAAGAACACCACAGTGACTTGTTGATTTTTTGTTTGGTTAATGTAAAAGGTATCAATCGTTACAAGAAACGTAAATTGAGTATCCGGATTTGGAATTAGCAAGGCGACCTGTACCACACTACCCGGACGATGTCCGAATCCCAGTGTTCCTACATGCCAGCGCCTAAAAATGGCTGAATCCTCGAAGGGTCCAGGATTTGTTTGTTCAACATTGACGAGAGTGAAAACAGGCAATGATGAAAGTAGTTCTACAACAGCAACAGTTCTCCCAGGAAGAGATCAATGATTTTGTACGAGAGTTAAGTCTCTCCAAGCAGATTCTGAGCTTTTAGCATCTGGACTAAGTGAAAAGAACTGTCTCAAGCCCGAATGTAAATAACTTTTTTTCGACAAGAAGAGGTGTACTTTTCCAGTATTCATTGATGAAGAAATGACTAGTAAAGTTGTTATGAAACATATCTGGACTCGTTCTCCGAAATAGGGTTTACCTAACTCTGACCAGAAGATTGGCGATTGTTAATGGATAGTTCAACGAGAAGCTGGAAGTGTGTTTTATTGTACAATGGCAATTGAGTTATGCATCGATTCCAATAGGTCACTCCACAAAACTGAAAGAGGAATATGAGTTTTTGGACTGGCACTGTTGAGACTTAAAAAAAATGTTCTCCAGTGGTTTTACGTTGATTTGAAGATGGTCAACATCTTACTTGGCCAGCAAAGCGGATATACTAACGTACCCTTGTTTCATATGCTTTTGGGATAGGTAGGGTTAAAGAAGACCACTGGGAAATAAGTTGTATGGCCTGCTACGGAAGTTAGGACTGTAAGGTGCATCAAATATCATTACCGAACCACTGGTAAAAATTATTTTCCCACCACTCAACATCAAACATACGGACTGATGAATGCATTTGTTAGGGCCTAGACAAGAGTGGTGACTGTTTCAAATATATTTGCATGATTTATTTCCAGGTGACAGTATGGAGAAACTCCAAGCTAGAACCTTTGAGCGGCCTCACATTATTAGTGATCAAGGTTACAATTTCATAAATCCTGTCTGATATTCGGAGCTCTGCCTTTGAAAAGTTTTGTCTTGGTTGTTCAGTAACTTTTGGGGCAACCATATGTAGAACTCGTACAGAAAAAGCTTTCAGACTTCAAAAATTGGAATGCTAATATGAGCATGAAAGTTCACTTTCTACATAGTCCCTAGATCGGTTTCCAGATAATCTAGGATGTTATAGTGAGGAAGGGGAGAGGTTCCATCAAGATATCAAGGTAATGGAAGAAGGAATCCAAAGGAAGATGGAATCCACCATGATGGCAGACTATTGGTTGAGCTCAACGTGATGTGTCCCATTCTGCACAACAGAAGACAATCATATTAGTACAGGCGTTGTAAGGCATTAATCTGTGATTTCATTGATACGAATTTGATATGTTTTGACCTATACAGCATTTATGTACTTACTCATTAACAATTTGACATATATCTTTCGTGTTTTTTTTGTGAATTACGTTAACAACCTAACATAAATTGTTTTTATTATTATTTTTTGTGACGCATCCTGTAATCTAAAACTAGAGCCAATTCTAGGGAAAACGAGGTCAAAATTCGGAAATCAGGGGCAAAAAATTACTAAATGAATACCTTTTCAATATGTTTTTCCTCCTGCAAAATCTTTGTTGCCGTGCATATCGATATAATTACTTTAGGCAATTACACTATATAAAAAAAGGCGTTATTGATACTTGCCGGATAGGTGCAGATGAGTTAAAACGGTTGTTAGGCGAATTAGCACGACATGGAAATATAATATAATAAATTATAATAAATTATACTATGACATTATATAATAAACTAAATGTGTGTGTGGGTTGCATTTGTTTGTTGCTTCCATCAGGCCTTAAGATTTAATTTACTTACTTATTTTACTTATTCTTATCCAAATTATTATTTATTTATATTAATTACTGGTTCGCGTATAAAGAAGGCCCATTCTGTTATTTATTTATTTTGTAAGTGTCTTTTCCTGAGGATGATGTCAGTTTGAGTCATCGAAACGTTGAATAAAGTTCTTGATGATGTTCAGATTGTTAGTGCTTCTTTTCATTATAAAATTACACTTCCCAAAGAATAGTAGCCGGAATGATGTATTATATATTATATATCATTATATTATATATAGAGTATAATATTAATATATATATAATTATATATATATATATATATTATTATATAGTATATATACTAGTAGTACTATATGATACATAGCATATATTATTATATATATGACTTGATACTATATATACTATATATATAATCTATATATATTATAATATATATATATATATATATATTATTATATATAATAATATAATATAAATATATTATATATGATTATATATATATATAATATATAATTATATAATATACTATATATTAATATATATATAGTATAGTATATATATATATAATACTTATTATAATTAATATAAATATATTATATATTTATATATATATATATTATATATATTATCATATATAAATATATCTATATATATTAAATATATTTATATATACATAATATATATTTATTATATATAATTATAATATAATATTATATATATCATATATATATATATATACTTATATATATATATATAAATATATATATATCTTATAGTATATAAATATAAATATATATATATATATAATATATATATATATATATAATATATATATATATATATATTATAATCATAATATAATAAATATATATATATATATAGTATATATATATATACTATATTATATATAATTAGTATATATATATAATATATATATATTATTATATATATATATTATAGAAGTTGCTGTGGCTAAAACTCTAAAACTTAACTATCCGCTAATCCGCCACCATATCCGCGATAGTGATTTTAACTTACCGCATCCAGCATCCGGCGGATAGTGAAAAATCACTATTCGCTACACCTCTAATATAGATTATAGTATGTATGATATATATATATATATATATATTATATAATATATATATATAATATAGTAATATATTATAATAATATATATTATATATTATTATATATATATAGTTAAAAATGTTAAGGGAACTTTCAGGATGACAAAAAAACCCTCATTGCTGCAGATAGATGAGTAGATTTCACTCTGCAAAACGACATGACCGCATGTGCAGGTAGCACTTTCTAAATCCAAGATAACAAACAAAATTTTCTTAAACATATTTTTACCAAGAGGGTTACGATTGAATTAGGATTCCTGATTGTGATGAAATGCTGCTAAATGTCCAGTAAATACACCTGCCAATAAAAAGTCAAAAGATCACCAGAAACAAAACAACACACTTTACATCTTTTAGCGGATATCATTGCTGAATTCCATGACGTTCTTTGGCTTCTAGCAGGGAGAGGAGTCTTTGTTCATAAGTCCCAAAACCCACTCTAATATGATCATATTAATATCAAAAGAGAAAATCTTGTAGCCGGTAAGACACTGGTTTAAGGCGTGATGACATTGTA
>JABUQX010098150.1:12500-16007 GCA_015478945.1 Trachelipus rathkii
TATCCGCGCTTTGCCCTGCGGATGTTGAGCGGATATTTACTGTCAAGTCTCAACGCAAATTAAAAAAGAAACATGGGACTTGACTCAACTGTGTAATGATGATCATGATCTCACATCATGAGTAGTGACAAAACCTATCTCAGTGACCACTTTTGGGAATACGGGGCGTAAGCGTATCTTATCAGCTTTAGCTGTAAGACAGTGATAAGAACCACTGTTTTTAGGTAGAAGTTAATGGATTTGTCATGTTAATTTATTATTATTATTATTATTATTATTATTATTATTATTATTATTATTATTATTATTATTATTATTATTATTATTATTATTATTATTATTATTATTATTATTACTTATCATTATTATTTATTATTATTATTATTACGTTCCCTTATTTTTATTAGTATAGGATTCCTGTAAGGAATCGTTTTTTTTACGCACTCCGACTCCGCTTTCCTCAGACTCGACTCCGACTCCGACTCCGACTCGACCCTCTTCAAAATTACCGACTTACCGGCTCCGACTCGTGCTTCCGACTCCGACTCCGGCTTCAGCTCCGGCTCCGGCTCCGCCCTGAAGGTTTTATTTTTTATTATGTTATTATTATTATTATTATTATTATTATTCATTATTATTATTATTATTATTATATTATTATTATTTATTATTATTATTATTATTATTATTATTATTAATTATTATTATTATTAATTATTATTATTATTATTATTATTATTATTTTATATTATTTATTATTAGTTATTATTATTATTATTATTTATTATTATTATTATTATTATTATGAAATGATTTTTAGGCTCCGGCTCCGGCTCCAGCTCAGCCTATGGCTCCGATATATATTTACATGGGTTAGAGTTATCGTATCTGGCTAAAATTTGGAGGGTAGTTTAGATGGTGATATATTTGTGTAATACGAGGTTTACGTCCCTGGGTCCCGAAGGGGGACCACCCCATTAAAAATCAAAGTGTTCGTAATTGGCTGAAATTTGGTGAGAGGATTCCAGAGTTGAAGTTTCTAGAAAGAGTGTATTGGATTCCTGGAGGAGTTGGCTTGGCACCGGTGCTGGAGCTCGTGGGTGCCGAATAATAAACAGTCGTATAACAACAATGTTGGTTGTGTTTATATGGGTTATCGAGGTCGTAGATCACGAATATGATGGTTATAGACGTATAGGGTGTTCTAGGATCCATTTGTGGGAAGGGCCCCTAACCTGATATATTGTGTAGAAAGCTGAAACTTGATATATCAGCTTTTTAGGTGTATCTTAGATTGTTTCCGGGGTAAAATGACCGCTTTGACGACAGGGTGACAGAGCAATGCCAAGCGCGCTAAACAGAGCATAGTAGTTCTAGGAGCATAATTTGGTGTGATCCACAGTCCTCCCAATATCTGAATATTTTTCGTAAGTGATGGAAACTCGTAGTACTACATTCTGAGGATGGTATCTTAGTATTTGTATGCCGTGGAGTAAAATTGCTGTGGTGCCCAGTATGGGTGTATACTTGACCCCAAATTGAAATTATTTGACATAGACAATCTGATTACTTGATATACAGCCTTTTAGGTGTATCTTAGATGTTCGGGTAATGACGCGATGGGAACAAATTTGCAGGTGACGGCCCCAAATATGAATATTGGCGTAGACTGATGAAACTTGGTATACAACCTTCTGAGGATCGTATCTTAGATGCCCGCGGGGTAAAATGACGATGGGAGCCAAATTTTCTGGGGGGCCGGCCCCCCAAACCTGATAATATTGACTATATGAAGATGAACTCGGTTAACACTACGCATATAAGGTACTCAACATCATATATGGTTTAAATAGCCGTACACAGCCTAAAGGGGGGTCTCCGGGACTCCAAACCTGAAATATTGACGAACGATGAAACTCGGTATATACCTTTCATATAAGGTACCTATCGTATATGGGTTTAAATAGCCCGTACACTCCAAAGTGGGTGCACCAGCCCACAAACTGAAATGATTGGCGTAGAACAACGAACTTGGTATAAACATCTTCTTATGAATGTATCCTCGATATAGAAAGACAAAAAAATTTAAAAAAAAAGAAAAAAAATTCAAAAAAATTTTTTAAAAAAAGGGAAAAAAAAGTTTTTTTAATACATTAACAAAAAATTTTAAAAATTTAAAATTTAAAAAAAAAATTTAAAAATTTAAATTTTTTTAAAAATCAAAAAAAAACGAAAACAAAAATATTAACATATTTTTATCTTTTTAAGTTTATAACTTAAAAATTTACGTTTTTATATAAATCAAATACCCTCTATGGAGGCTCTGGAGCCTCTGGAGGCTCTTGAGCCTCTTAGCTCTCCGGCTACTCAGCCTCCCCTCCCTCACGCCCCTCCCCATCTATGATCTGTTGATTCATGTCATATTTTGTATACATAACACAAACTTTCATTTTTTTGTTTTATGCTTTAACACATGTGTTTTACTAAATTTTTACCTTGTTCATATTTATACACTTAAGAAATTTGGGTTTTTACATACTAAACTGTAATCAGTAAATCAATACATCCACCTCCCTGGCCGCCCTACCAAATCCTGGATTATATTTACATTAACCTAGTAATTTAATATACCTTTACACATCACCCTTTCCATTTCATCTGAATGTAATCCAATATATGCCTAACTTAAAAGATCCATACTTAACAACAGTAAATAACTAACATTGAAGTGCAGAACGACCTACTTACACTTTTTCTAACATGTCACTGATATTTTTTACATTAACATAGTAATAACAACAATTTATCATAACCTTGTACTAATATGCATACTGATCAATGATATATGCCTAACGTAACAAAAGGTTTCACATCAATAAAGCAAACATAGCATCATCTGAACTACGCAAATTTATAGGTGAGCATTCACAACTTACGCACTAATATTAAACAGTTAACATTAACAAACTTCCATACTTAACACAGTTAAAGTAACTAACGATTGAGCGCAGAACGTAACTATCTACACTTTTTCTAAATCAACTGTGTTTTTACATTAACTATAGTAACCATTTACCAAAAATTTATCAACACTTGTGGAGTATATACCTGATCCATGATATATGCTAACGTAACAAAGTTTTCATATTAAAAGCACATAGGATCATATGAACTACGAATATAATGTAGCACTCCAATCTAACAACATTTATACACGAATAGCAGTCAACATTAACAAAGTTCATACTTAACATGTAACGTAACTAACATTTGCATACAATACGTAACTTATTCTTTTTTCAAAAATATCTCTAACATATCATTATTATTTTGCACGAAATAGTAACATTTAGCAAAATTTATCACAATCTTGTGTAATTATCATACTGACCAACGAAAATACGCTAACGCGCAAAGATTTCACATCATAAAGATAACATATCTAACCAGATGTAACATATAAATGTATAACATAAATCGAAATACCTAGTGCTTGATAATCGGCTA
>JABUQX010098151.1:0-28359 GCA_015478945.1 Trachelipus rathkii
ACATAAAAAGGATTATATACATACAATGAGTTATTAAAGGAAAAATTTAAAGTAATCTACTTAGGCCTAAAAAAAACCTTGCTTTCTCATATTTCATTCCTGAGCGGCTCACATATGATAATCAGTCGCCCACGTCGAAACACGATCAGTCTATTAAAATACTCTGTGTATTGTGAAAAAAAACTTAATCTATTTTTCCCATGTGGAAATAAAAAGGGCAAACCGGCCAAAAAATACCATGTTTATTTTAATTAAAGATAGAAATAAAGTTGAAAAATTATTAAATGCAGAGAATGCTGAGGCCTTCAAGAATCCACCAAAATAAAAACATTTTTAAAGCAAATGCAAATCCTTCAATACATTCGCAAAGCACGTTGCACGTGATCTGAACCTGATAGGGTCCACCGTCCATGCTGGAATATAAATCTCCTTTGAACTCATTTCATGGGACACAGCGTTGCCATTGTTAACGAATAACGTTCATTATCTCCATACACGAGAATCAACTTAAGATGGTATGGCAGCTATCAACGAGATATGGGAGTAAGGTGGACCTGACCAAGGAAGGATGCTTTGTAAATGATGCCCTGTGCGAATTAGAACCCATGGGCTGGGCGGCCTCAGAAAAGATAGGAGAAAAGGACGCAGGGGTGTGAGACCGGCGAATTAGTAACTTCGAGAAGGGAGTGTCAGACCCATGGTAAGATGTGTAGGAGAGAAGGAATGTACGAAGATAGAAACCCCTGGAGGAGGTTCTGCAGAGGCTACAACTGATAGATTCTACCAGAGGGGCTGGTGAATATATATATTATTCAGTATAAATATATAAATAATTATATAGTTATATATTTATATATATATATATATATATATTATATATATTATATATATATATATATATATATATATATATATATATATATATATTATATATATATATATATATATATATATATATATATATATATAGTATATATATATATATATATATAATATATATATATATATATATTATATATATAAATGTGATATAAACGTAACTTATATATTATATATCCACACATGGCGCAACGTACTTCTTGTCGTCTTTAGGAGAATAGATGTTAAATAACTCGTTAAATTTTTAAGTTTTTCAAAACATGAAAAGCAATAAAATTATTAAAGTAAAATTTTGGATTGCTATGTACATAATAAAAAGCTATAAAATAATAAAAATACATTTCTATAATATAATATATAATAATAAAATAAATATATTAGTATATAAATTATATAATATATAACTTACTATAATATAATCAATATAATCTATAGTTTTGTTATATAATTAGTTATATATTAATTAAATTAATATATATAAAATAGTAATATATATTATTATATATATCTATAATATTATATATATTATATATATAATATATTCAATCATATTTTTCCGCCCCTTATAAACATCTCAAGATTAGAAAAATGATTTCAGAACGAGAAGGTTAGAGCTAAAAATTGGACCTCTACTCGTGAGGATAATTTCGTAGTAATATTGCGACTCAGCATGACGCGTCGGAGAACCAGACTTTACCTCAAGTCCGGCTACTGAGACTTAGTAATCACAGATAATATTCCAGTCTGTCATCCGGGTACTATATCAGGCTCTATGAACTCATAGTAAGCCTTCCGATGATACTTCATCTTTATACTATCTTCTTCAGTGACTATATAATTCTATATATTTCTGAGAAACTCATTATTTAATAATTCAAACATCTCATATCATACTGGTGATTAAGGGTAATTTTTATATTTGATATCCAGGTATACGTACTTAATGATTTATTGTAGATTTGTATCATTAGTATGTCATAATGATTAACGATAATATGTATATAATTAGTAATATTATAGTTATATATGTAATAACAAAAGATCTAAGATTATACTATTATTTAAGTTGTTATTAATATATTATTATTTTCTATATGTGTAGATAAATCATTTTTAATTTAAATATTAATATTTATAGTAACAATATTTTAAATATCTTTACACCAAGTTTCTTTAAAATAATATAAAATAATATAGTGAAAATATAAAATGTAAACTTATAAATAATTATATATAAGATACAAATAATTATCATATAGTTATATTAGTTAGATATATTATTATTTATAATAGTATATACAATAATATAAGTTTCTTAACTATAAACTCTTAACTTTACCTATATACCATACTTAACTACCTACTTATATAGCCTATATATATAATTACTACTACTACTTACTACTTACTACTATACTACTATATAACTACTTTATACTTTATACCTATACTTTATTAATACTACTTATAATCATCTACTACTAACTATATTAACTACGACCTAAGGTCTGTCTTTAGTCATATACTTACTAACTAATACTTATATATATATATTATTTATACTAATTATAACTATACTATACTAATACTATACTTACTCAAGCTATTATTATCCATCTTATCGTCATAACTCAACTGTTTAGTCGATACTCTATTGTATCCTTATTCTAAGCTTATAAAGTTTATACAAATTGTAAAACATAGCAATCTATTTTACTTCTGGTTCTGATGATATATATTTCCTCTGCTATATATTATATATAATATATTATATATATATATATTATATATATATATATATTAGGTTATATAATAATAAGAATATCTTATTAATTGTTTTATATAATTACTTTTACATATTTTTCTGAAAATGGGTGTTTAACTCAAACTCAAGTATCAGTATTAATATGCTATATATAAAGCAGTATAATATAAGTACTATAATGTGGGTCTCCGTAGTTATATAGAAGAGTATAATATATAGTGTGATGAATAATTGGACCCATGCATTGATATAGGTGGCTATTTGTGTATTACTACTAACTTAGCTATAATTTAATAGTACTACTATATTAAGTGGTTATTATTATATTATATAAATATATAGGTTAATGTATAATAAAACTCGTGTTTTTATACTAGAAAATTGATTTATCTACGTACTATAATATAAATCATAAAATAATAAAGTGACTATATTTTAATTAATATTACTCTTAATATATAGGAATAATATTTAAATATTAATATATATTAGAAGATAATATAAATAATATATATTAAATAGGTTTGAAAACGTTTGTCAGAGTTAGCTTTCAATATTGGTAATAACTATAAATTATTATTTAGCAAGGTAAAACACATGTTCAACGTTTTAATACCTATAAAGTAGTCGTGTACTTTATAAAGATAGGTACTCTTAAAGAGTAGAGATGTTAGAACAATAGATTATTTCTGTAATAACCTAAGTTAGTGTTGGAGTGAATTATTAGAAGATCCTGAAGTAAAGAATTCTGTATAATGTATAGTTTAATAGTTACAACGCGTGAAGATACCTGTGTCAGTTAGGGTGATGTCATATTTGCATAAGATTAGATGAATGTATAGTTGATTTGCAATGATTAGACAAGAATAAATAAACGTTTTATTTGTGAAGTGTTTAAGACTAGTTGTTGTGTATTTCACTTGTACTTCAAAAGATATCTGTGTGTGGTTTGTTACTCGACGCATCAAAATGTAAATCGATTCTAGACCGCCCGTACACTAAGCTATTACGTTTGGTTTAGTTTAATATCTAGTAGTATTTATAAATAAATAATTTATGTATAGTATTTTATATATATATTATGTATATATAGTTATATTATATAATATTAATATATATATATATATATATATATATATATATTAATTAATATATTATATAATATATATATTAATAATATATTAATATATATATATATATATTATAATATATATAATAATTAAATATATATATATATATATATATTAATATATTTATATATAGTATATTATTATATTAATATTATATATATTATATAATTAATATATATTATATATATATATATAATATATATATATATATTATATATATATTTAATATATATATATTATAATTATTATATATATTTTAGCTACTTTTTTTTTTATATAAAGAGGTGTTACACGGGATTTTTTTTTTTCCTTTTGTGTATCATAATATAACCTATATTATAAGATTAGTCTATTAAAAGGATTCATAGTCCTTCACTGTGATTACTATAAACGTTTTAAAAATAGTAAACCATGATCATAATTCTAACCCTTTAATGAAAGGACTCACTTTTAAATTTAACGTAACTAAGCATAACTATAACAGTCTGACATACAACTAAACTACTTACTTACATCATACGCCAAGGCTACACCTAGTCGTATATTAAAGACATTTTGAATAAAGAGAGAATCACTAGGGTATGATCGTCGCTAAATTAAAATTACTATTAATTATTGAACAGTATTAAGAGATATACAAACTCTAGTACTTCAAATACATGTATTCATCCTTACTCAACGCGTTAAATCAAAAAGTAAAACGTATTTAAAAACCCGCCCGTTACAGGCTAGCTTACTATTTGTAAGATCAGCTGAGGCTTATTTTCGTCCGGGGGAAGTGGTTAAGAGACCCATCCGCTCATTAGAGTGGTGGAATAGGGCTTCGCAATAGGTATTTGTTTTATATACTTTGTGTGGTTATGAGCTATATCATTTTTATTTTAGTATGAGTCAATATATCTATAAAATTAACATTTAAGTTATTTATTTATATATGATATAATAAATATTTAATGGCACATAATTATATATATATATTATTTATCATATTTGTAATAACTAGAAGTCATTATTATAACAATGGAAACAATAGTTTTCTAATATAAATAAATATTAGGACAATATCTTAATCGTTTAGTTATATATTAAAATAAGTTTTCATTTAAATATATATAAAGATACTTTTAATCAATTTTTTTTTAGTAATATTTATTTTATAGAGTATATTATAAGTATCTCTATAAGATAAGCACGCGTATATATATTATAAGTACCTTACTCTATCTATATCTATATCTTTACTTTTCAGTCTATATCCCACCCTTTTTTACTTCATTACTATATTCATATTGTCTCAGCCGAGCAAGAAAGACCCATGTGTGTAACAGTAGGTGCAAAAACTAACTCGTGACGATCATTTCCCGCTGGTCTATCTTTTTAGCTGTGAACAACAAGATAATTATTAATCTAAGAATAATAGTTACCGCATATTAAGGGTGTAGTGTGTAATATTACGCAACCGCGATATAACACTCATCCCCATTCACTTCAGACACTCGAAGTTATCCAAGTTTGAATTTAACTCAACTAAGATATCTTTTTCAAGATTCTTATAGTATATACATTCCATGTTCGCATAATTGGATACTTACACAGATATACTTATTAGTTAATCTCTATTTTCTTTAGAATGGTAATAATCCTTTACTACAATATGTATTAGTTATCTGAATTTCAGTTTAGTAATAGTCGCTCATATAGTCGATATATATATATTATATGACAATTTCTCAGTGTATTATAATATGACTTTCTATATCAATAACTTTCTTCATAGTTCCCCTACTTCTAGCGTTACTATCCAATTCTTTTTCTGATATAGTAATTCTTTCTCTGTAGTACTCACAAAGACTTTATCGTAATCTCTTCTTTAAGAAAACTATATATCCTCAATTGTGTACTATCTTAAACGATATCCAAATTAATAATACTCGCCATGTATATATATTTCCTCCTTAATGTGATTCATCATCATATTATTTAAGTAGATGACTTTTCATTGGGAATCAGTGTTCGCTTATCATATATATTATCGTTAAAAAAAATCAATAAATCTTTCAATTAATGATGATAAGTTCTCAAATTACTGATTCGAATCTACATTACGCGTAGCTGTGAATCGTTATTCCTCATATGATATATTAGAACCCTAAACGTAGAACCCCAGGAGAACCCTATACCGTAATTAAATTAAATTATTCTTTATATTCTATTTTAATGATCTATTCACTACGTATATACTATACGATAATCTAAGGTGTGATAATAAAGTATCTACTCATTTGTGTAGACTTTCTTCCCACGGACATTTTATTTTTTTCCTCCATAATAAATTATTTTGAATTTGTTCTTTTTAACAAAATTATGATTTTCATAATACCAATCTCAAATGTGTTATTCCCTCAAATTTGTATTCATCAAGATAAAAGACTCAGTGTAATTTGATTCAATCCGATTCTTCGTAACATAAAAGTTTTCTTCGGCTAAACAAATAATAGATATACAATCTAATCGCTTACAATCTCTGCGGCAAGCTATACAAACACTATCTCAATACTCAACAGACATCATTACCCATACAAATAGCCACAACACAACACCACAAACGCCTCGTCCTAATAATATAAACAAACAGAAAGAAAACAGAGACTAATTTCTTTTGAATGATCAAAAATATTAATACTTTACATCCCAATTTCCTCGAACAGATGATCGTACAGGCAGTATTCTTCATTCTCCTTGTGGAACTCTCGAATTCGAAAGCGTTGAATTTATACTCTCGATAGTAGAAAACAGCTCAAGTATACCATTTTCCGATTACAAATTTGGCGAACGTCATTTTCACGACGCACTGGACAGAGCAGTGTTCGTAGATTACGCTATCGGTAGTTTGCAAAAAGCTTGTGCATGGTGTGCAAGCATCTGTTTGCCTTAAGTTTTTTGCCCAAGTTGAGATTTGGAAGGATTAAGTTATCATCCTATCCTTTTCAAATCCCAACACTGTCAGCGAATTAAATTCCTTGTTCCTTTCCTTCGCCCACTCCAAAGACGTCATCTCCATCTACTGCTCTGACAGAGGCGCAACATACTTGCTAGAGATTGCATTTAAGCACGGAGGGGAATGATGTTAGTAGGGATTTTAATGTAGTGATAGGACTTCCAATAATCATTTTCACATTGTTGTTACTTGTGTTTCATATCTGACACTCCACATCTATATCACGGCTGACGATTAAAAAAGAACGTATACCGCAGGAGAAGAATACGGGGCCAAATTCAATTTAGTGTCAGTAAAGAGAGCTGTGGCCTTTCTAGCCGGAGTCTCCTCACACACTTCTCTACAACTTTTCTGGTGTCTTCGCGCTTTTCGCTCTCCATCTCTTCCCATTCTTCAGGCGGTGTTTCCTTCACAAAATTTTCCTTACCTTGTTTCTAGTCTTCTCACAGGATTCAATATCCTTTAGGACTCATATTGACACGTCTTATGGACTTATCTTTAGGAATACTTCCATTAGATTCATTTATTAGTTTTCATAGACAAGGATTCAATATACATGTGATCCTTTCAACTGATGATATCCATCACTTCAGACTCACTTTCTGTATTTTATTACAGATTCATTTATAGATAAACTACTCTCTCTCCTAAATGATGAACTAGTATTCAATTCGGAGAATGTGCAGAATTGAGACTTTGGAACGTTGGCCCCAAAAATATTTTAATACAAAAGGTTAGACTATTTTTTTTTGCTATGAACTATTAAAGAAGTCTTCTCTCTTCAAATCACTGTCTGCAAAATTAACTTTTCATATAATAGCACTTGATAATGTGAAAGTTTCTCGCATATTCTCAAAATTTTACTTGTATAATACTCGCTTTGAAATAGATGACACTCCGCGCAAATATTACATTTTCGTGAATCTAGTAAAAGTAAATCTTCTCTCTAATGCTCTTATGGAACAGAGGCGTTTCGTGCTTTCTTGGTCTTCGCGGAATTTTCTGTTTTCCATAGTGTGGCATGGTGGTTTATTTTATTTATTTACTGCTTTAGGGGTATGTAAAAAACTTAAATTTTTACGTTATAAACATGGAAAAGCATATTTTGTGTTACATCTGTCTGAAAACAATGCACTGAAGTTGCAAATATGTAACTTCATCTGTCATTATCATCTAATATCAACTATTTGGAGATGTGTAATTTGTATCTTTTAGCTTTGACATTTCGAAAATATGGCGTGAATATTTCTTTCGAGCACATTAATAAAGCTCAAAATTTTCTCATCAATAAGTCTCCTTAAGAGTTTCCTGAGTGTGACTTAAAAAATTCAGTCCAAAATGTAATTTATCTGTGACTTTTTCATAGATTCTTTTGAATTATCGATCGCTTCAAAGTTCTATACTTTTCTTGTAAATAAATGATAATAACTTGTCATCTGGCTAATTGTCAAACTTTTTGTCTGATATTCTATCCAATTTATTTTTTTTACTCTCTCTATGTAAATCTTCTTTCAAGTTTCTTTTCTATTTATTATCCTTCTCGTTTCGACGGACTCGAGGGTTTCATTTTTACGTAGATTCCACGGTCATAATCATTTTGATTTTATTCTTTTCAAGTATAGCTGAATAAAGGTTTATTTCTTAATCTGCTGCATCCTTTTGATTCTTTAACTCTGTTCTCCCGGTAGCGAGGAGTACTTGCGTCTCGTCTGCAGCTATCACCCTGAGCACAATTACATCTATCAATCCGCACCTCCAATCACTAGATTACAATAGAGACTCGGTAGCGCTCGAGATAAAATGTTTATTACGCGGCTTCAACGCGTCCTGTCGCGCGCGGTAGACTCAGAGCCGCTATCGAGCGCTCAATCAATGTGACTTATCCGCGCGAATGCTGCTCATAGATGTGGTATTGTCAATCAGCATTACTTGCTTTCTTCATTTTGCCATGTTAATTGACTCAGACGCGACACAGTGATTCCCTTGCCTTAGAGCCAACTCGACACAGTCAACAGCCTGTCCGTCTTCCTCGCCATAGCCTTTTCTAGCGCAGACCTCGCAGATTAACATTTTGTGCATCGGACTACGGGCAACATATTCAGCTTCTTCCTTTCCTTCCTGTTACGCTCAAAGCAGCTCCCTGTCCTCAACATCGGTATGCTCGTTTCCGCTCACCAAGAGCCTCAACTTTCTCCATCGTTATCTATATGCCTACAATATTTCATAACGTCTTTCACTGTCATTCACATCGCCGATTTCCAACTGTTGCTAGAATTGTCAAGAGTTCGGGCTTTACTCCGTCGCGCTATGTTACCATCGTCATTTATTATGGCTTCAGTTGTTCTCTTCGACCTTTCCCTCCAATTATTACAGGTGTGGCTGTCATTTTCGTGGTTCTTAGTATCTTTTATTGAAGCTCTTCTTCTGCTTCTCCAAAATCTATGTTGGCTATCTCTCTTGTAGATGTTATAGTTCCTACATTCTACAGCCCTATGTCCCTTTCTACCACATTTGAAACAGGCTAACTGGGTCATTCGCTTTTCAAAGTTGCGATTATTTCCATACGTTGCTATGGCAACAGTAGCCATCTTTGAACTTTCATTTAGTGTTTTCGCTTCTCTTTCTTCTCTGGCAGCTTCTCTTTGTCTCCCTGCTGCTTCTCTTTCAGCTTCTCTTTCTGCTGCTTTAATGGCAGCTTCTCTCTCTGCTGCTTCTTTAGCAGCTTCTCTTTCTTCTCTGCTGCTTCTCTGGCAGCTTCTCTCTCTGCCGCTTCTCTGGCAGCTTCTCTGGCAGCTTCGCTTGCTTTCTCAATTGCTTCTCTTTCTTCCTTTATAAACTCTCTAGCTTCTTTTCCCTTTAAGCCGAGTTCTTGAGCAATTTTTGCTAGCGAATTGTAATCCATAGTTGAGAAGTACAAGCCAACGTTCGCTATATTCACTTTCCTTCAGAAACTATTCCGGACTAAGCCCCCAATTTATTGTCACAAGATGGGACAGATGTCAATAAATAACGTGACAATTCCCGGTATTCTTTTATTCAAACACAAAATAAAATTAATCAAATTTGTCTAGGGTATGATTTCGCAACGTAACCTTTCACTTCAGACACGAAGTACAGTGAATAATCACAAGATCTTTAGTATTTCTAGAATACTTCCAAGTCGCAGATGGACTTCACAGACTATTAGTAGTCTTTTCCTTTAGAAGGTAAATCCTTTACAATATGTATTAGTTTCTGAATTCAGTAGAAAGTCGCTCTCAATGTCGTATGACAACTTCTCAGTGCAAATATGACTTTCTATTCAATAACTTCCTTCAGGTCCCTCTCTGGTTACTATCCAATCCTTTCTGTAGTATTTCTCTCTGAGTACTCACAAGACTTTCGTAATCTCTTCTTAAGAACAATATTCCTCAATTGTCTTCTAAACGAACCAATAATAATCTAGCCTGTATTCCTCCCATGTCTCACTATTGTAGTAGAGCTTTCTTGAATCAGGTCGCTTCAATTATATCGTAAAAAAAGAGATAAATCTTCAATGATGAAGTACTCAATTACTGATCGAATCCATACGTTGAATCGTATTCCAATGATAGAACCAAACGTAGAACCCCAGAGAGAACCCCGTAATAATTAATTATCTTCTATTTATGATCTTTCACCGTATCTACGATATCAGGTGTGAAGTCACCTTGTAGGTCTTTCTTCCCACAGCTAGACAATGACACAAATTTGTCTTTTTACCCTAAAATAATATTCTTCTTAAAGATATTTTTACAAAATAATAGGAAATCTTATCCAAAACGTTGATGTACTTTCTACAACTAAAAACGTTCGATTTTTAACATTACAAGTCGATTTTCGTTCCAACACAAAATGTTTCTTCCATAAAGTATACAAAGAGTACAATACATATCATAAATACCGGCCTCATTCATCTCTGCGGTGGAATGGAGCTATTAAAAATCATATACAGATCTGCGATGATTTCCTAATAGCGAGAACCATATGGTATATAGATATTAAATAACATAAAATAGTGAATAGATATGAATATAATTTGAAATAAAATGTTTACTATATGAATAGTTGTAGTATAGAGCATTATAGTTAGCTCTAATTGCACATACACTCACTCTCACTTACCGTTTATGGGCGTATATAAATCAATATTAAGAAATATTGAGTTATATAGTATGATTATATATATAGTCCCCTAAGTATATATAGGTATATATTACAGTAGGGTAACCGGTGAGGTCCCATATCAGGAAATAATAATAACGTACCAGGGTAATGGAAAAGTAATCCTACTATAGAATAATAGGTATATAGTAACTACCTGTCCTAGTTTAACTGAGTGGCCAATTATATATAAATATATAATTACACCCGGAGTATCCAGGGGCTTACTATCAGCCCTTGGCCAGTAGTATAATACCTATAAGCTGTATTAACTTTACATAGTAGGGTAGATATATAAATATTATATATAGTAAATTTAGGTGGATATATATATATATAATATAATATATATATAATGAAAATACAAGGGTGATATAATATAGGTACGGGTAATAAATAAATAAACGCTTACTCAATGAAATGTATACTAATGATGTTATTTATATAGTTGTCAAGATATACCATATGTACTTCTATATAACGCACGTTCATGTGCGATATAATATGCTCAATTATTGATAATAATAGTAGTATTGTATCCTCATGTGCCTATCAGGGTATAGTGACCTAATATTTATACTTATATAGACATAGCTCTCGAAATAATAATTGTTATCCATCAAATATAAAGGTATAGCTCCAGCGCGGTAGAGGAGAAACTACCTAAATATCACTCACGTTATAAAGACGCTGACCGGAATTTATATATTAGTCATACCTAGGCTATATGTCGTAATTACCTATTGGTAGTTAGGTATTCTTGTATGATTTATAATACTACTATAATATATTAATATATATAATTATTATATATATATATAATATATATATATATATATATATATATATATATATTATATATATTAATATATATATAAGCTATATATTAATTAATATTAATATATTAATATATTATATATATATATTAATATTATTATATTATTATATATTATATATATTATATAATATTATAATATTAATATATAATATATATATATATATTAATATTAATATATAATATATTATTATTAATATTATATAATATATACATTATATATTTAAATTATTAATATTAATATATATATATTAATATATATAATATATTATATATATATATTATATATATATAATTATAATATTGCTTCAATATAACATATATATATATAATATAGGGATAATATTATATTTTCTATATACTCGATTATATAACTAGATTATATTATTTGGCGCACTAATTGATTATTATATAATTGAATATGTTGGAATGATACCTAAGTGTGCTGTCTTAATTAAATCGGAGAGTTATTTTTACTAATCATTATAGGTTATCGCGTTTGCACAGTATGCGAATTTCTCATGAACCTCCGAATTTTCAATAAAAACCTTGTAGTTTCGATGCTGAAATTGCATTCTATGGTGGCAGAAATTATGTAGTTTCATTGAGACCGTCATCCAGATCCAAAACGTTGTTTTCCTGGACAATCCTCTGGAAGATATTGCCAGCATATGGTGTCAGCGGGGATAGTTACCCACCAATAGTTAGTTGTTAATGACCTTCAGAAAAGGGCTGAAAGGGGGATGTAACCCCATATAAAATCCTCCATGAAGGGCATTTCACATTTATGGGGATGATCCAAACAATACATCACAAATATAATAAACAAATATAATAAAACAAAACTAAATTAAGAAAAAACAAAAACAATAAAACTATGAATAATATTGATGGTGTGTGTGCGGTATTCAAATTGAATATATATGAGAGAGAAATTTTTCTAAGGTCTGTAACCAACTTTTAGGCAGAAAAATTCTTTTTTTTTTATGATTGTTATATTTATGGTTTATCTATATGCTTATTCTCGCATCTAAGTTTAAAGATTTTAAGAAGAAATCGCAATCTTCAGTCTCGATTCCTTGCCTTCATGTGTTACTTTGTCTTTGATTAACTGGCGCGTTTGTTAAAAACCACGCTCAATGGGAAGAATATTATATATAAACTTTTGTAGAGAATGTATATATTACATATTCGTATTCTCAGTCTATTTTTCTATTTAATATATATGTAATATCTTCCGATAACACCATAGATCTTTTATTATTAATTGTACCTTAATATAATTAATGTTAGTATACATATAATATCACCAGGACTCATGACGGTAATTTATATTGATAGTATATATATTGAGTGCGTTATTATTTCTTGAAGACAAGAATTGCCCACAGAGCTACTGTAATATATAGTATATTGATTTATATATATATAATATTATAGGTGTTAAGACGGAGATTATCCAGAATCTAATTATTAGTATTAAATCACGCTAATTACCTAAATTATTTAAATGTTTACAGATAAGTATGTTATACATACAGTAGGTATTTATATTACAGATCAAGGTTCTGAACCAATAACTCCCCTAAATCTAGGTCCAAACCTCATAAGTTACATACACTCCTATACTACCCGTACCCTATTATGACATATGGTAATTGATTTTAGTACTATTTCTTATATTATGTATTTATTACCATATACGGAAACACCCAACAATATATAACCTTAACTGTTAATTCTCAGTGCTTAATAGTAATACTCATAAGGAACGGTATTATAATATATATTTATATTATATGATGATAATCTCAATTATTTAATAAATTAATTAGATAATCATACATTTTTTATAATATATTATATATACTAAGAGCATACACATTGTGCACGTGATCTTGTATTCAATCCTCTAGTGAGTACGATCCCGGACGTGATTTATATGTTAGATATAAGTATTTAGTTCTACAAATATGTGATGTTCACATAGTTCGTATAACTAATAATTTAATAACTTGATAATACTCAGTACTAGGTCTAATATCTCTATCAGTATATTTTTTGATGTATAGTATTAACGTGAATTAGAGGCCAGTAGTATTTACCAATTTCATAATTGTGTCACCCTCTCAGATATTTTAATGGGTGGAATATTATATCTATATATATATAGCTAGTTAATATACTTAGGAATACCGAGGGAAAACACCTACTATAGCATATATATATACATTATACCGATCTAATAGCACTAGCGTAAACTATCACAGGTAGGTTATTAACTCTCCTAATAAATTAGTGATGTAAGTTAGTTTGAAACTATGCTAGAAATAATAATACTGATTCGTAGGCGATACATATATACTCATTAATATAGAATATAATATAAAGTAGTATATATAGTAATAATAGCATTATTATATATTAATAAAGATATAATATATTTATTTACTTGTATATGTACTAATACTACTCATTCAGACCTTCCTCTTGTTAGTAATATATACTAGTTATACCTAATTACAAAGAACAACTATAGTATATACATATAATAAATTGTTACTTATAACCTATAATATGCATAATTTAGTAATTAAGATTATATGTATACCCTCATATACCTGGTGCCAAAAAAGGGTGAATTGCGATTTACAGAAATTTCAACAATGGAAGCAGTTCCATCGCAGTTTTGAAAATGTCTTATCAATGTCATGCTTATTATAGTCAATCATTCTAATATATAATATATCGTAACACACCCTGGTATTAGTGTAGTGATAGATATGAACAATATTGGATATATAATATATAGGTATACCATATTATTTACTCAGTTTAGGTATCACTTTTACCTAGATCACCTGTATGAACTCACTTATATACGTTCAATATTAGTAGTATATAAGTATTATATATACTCTGTAGGGTAGCTTAACTACTATATTAGATATTAATAGTGAAATTACGTTATGATTCTAACGTATAGTAGTTCTGGATTATCACATGAACAACCTAATAATATTATATAGGCTTTTTTGATAAATTGGATCTGCCAGCAGAGTCAACGAAATATTAAAATTTAAAATATGATTCATTCGTTATTTCACATCCTAATTTATGAGCGAAGTTCAATACATTGCAATTATAACGAGTTACGCTAACCTAATCTGAGACATCTACACCTAGCCTGATCCTGACGTAACCTAAACCGACTCATACCCTTAAGAATTACCCTACACCTAATATTAACGTAGTCAACCTTCTTTATAATGTCAATAATTAATCACTAATTTAGGCATAATAATATACATATTAGACAAGGCTTATATAGGTACATACAGTATAACTGTATGTATATATATATAATATATATACTGAACTTTGTTATACTAGTCATGGTTACTGCTTTCAGCTAAGTGTATTTATTTATTCATGCTTATGCTTTTTTCTCTTATATGTTTTTATTTCTTGTGTATCAGGGTGCTGTATATTATGGTTATTATTGTGCCTCGTCATAGAACTTGGCTTGTTAGGCCTTTGTTATAAAGATTTTCTCGAGGTTTAAAGGTTGGTCGGAAATCTGTATTTTCTTATTTCAGTGCGTGGGAATGTCGGGGTGGCCACGGAGGGTCGCACGCATTGGGAATATTGAAGTCGGCTGAATACAAACTCGTTTCTAATCTTTATGTATTTATCGTTTTGGGTCTTGGATCTTCTGTTTTCTATTATTGGAGGTGAGGTCTTGTCGTTGTTTTCATATTGTATTTATTGTGCTTAGTTAGCTAGATTTTTTTTAATAGGTATTAGCCTGGTTCCTTATCAACATCAATGAAATTGGATTAAAAAAAAAACATTCTTTACCCACTTTTATATATTTTTTTCATATAAATTAAGTCACGATCATTTTTGGAAATTTAAGAGGTAAATCTTTTTTCAATTAAATTGTGTTTTGTGTATTTTTTTTTTTTTTAATTTAACATATATAGTCATGGTACTCCCAAAAAGGATATATTTATTGTTGCCAGGGGTTGGGGACCCTCTTTAATTATATAAAATTTCCCATTATTAGTTTTGCGTAAGTAAATGGCTATTCTGCTTTTGACACTTCCCGGTTATAATGTGAAAATATGCGCCTTTAACATAATATACAATTTCCAGGTCCTCGGACAGTCCAAAAATAGTAAAAGATCTACTAAATTTATATAATGCATTACTCTATTTCCCATAAAATTCTACCAAATGTACAATTACGTTAGGAAGTACGTACTCCAAGAAGGGAACACGCACAAGTAATGTGAAAGTCTTCAAGACAAAAATAGAATTTTGCTTGCTAAAGTTATGCATATATGTCGACTTTAAATTCCCTTCCTGGGAACAAATTTCCTAACATAACTGTACCACAGATTTATTACTGTTATTAAAGTGGGGCTTAGACTTTATGAGTCTAGATTTGAAGGCGTACAAAACTATCTGAAATCTGTACTCGAAGATCACCAAACTGGTGAATATGGTCTCTTGTTTATACATATCATGGGAAATTAAATTTTTTAACTTTTATTGGCTTAAAAACCATCAATCTAGTAAGATTGATTCAAATGTACCATCACGATTTTGTAAGCATAGGTAATGTATTAGAAAATAAATTTATATGAAAAAAATTGATAAAATATATTTTTTTATGCAATTCTTGCAACACCCTTTATTTAAGGGGAATCCTGTATAATCCTGAGCTCCATATTGATTCAAAATACTGTTAAATTAGAAAACACCAACATTGGTCCGTTTCTTCTTTCCGATATTCATAATTGCTACCAGTTACAATATACATTCACATTAAAAGAAAATACCTTAAATAATTTTATACAATTGAAACACTAACTTGCAGCGGCTACTACTACCACCACAATAACAATCACTATTGTGACCTTGAAAATCTTCAGGAACTGTCCTGACAGCTCAAAACATCTTTGAAACTTATCTAAACAAAGCAAAGGGAAAAATATTCCCATCATATTTAAATTTTATTTCAATTTCAACAAATATATATAAATATATATTTTGGTCCTCATTGTTACAGAAAACTTTACCGAATCCTCTGCAACTTCTGTGACGACAATTTTGTTTTCTTTTTCACTGTGAATAAATACTCAAAAGATAAAGGTGCAAAAGTGAAGAAAATCAGCAAACTAACATATGTTGACTGTTCTACTTTGATGGGATTCTTCGAAGTTTCAATACATATGATTTTTTTTTTCAAATTATATTGAAAAACACTTTTATATTCGAAAGGATATACCCATTTAACCCTCCTAATTTAAAAAAAAACCTTTTTAGGGGCAGAAGAACTTATATTTATTAACCAATATAAATAAAATGCATAAATTATAAAATCATAGCCATCAACTATTCAACTTAGAAATTTAAATCTGCTAGAACAACGCTTTCGAATTGGAAACAACAAAAATATAAAAAATAGTGCATAAAATAATAAATGGAAAATAAGAGGGCTCGGCGAAAGGTCTTGTTATGAACCATTTGATAAGCGGCTATGGGAAAAAAATTATTTAGCTTTGTAGCTGATTTTGATCATCCACGAAGTTTCTGGGAAGCCATTTTGCCTAGTCTTCGTGATGGATATGGAAACGACTGGTATCACAAGAAGACCAAAACAAGGAAACTGAAAATAACATAGTTATCGCGTTAAATGGGGTACTCGAAATTATGCCGCAGCTTTTCTTTGCCGCATGTGAAAAAAAGTTGAAGATATAACTTATACAAGATAAAATGCATTGAAATACTTAAGAAACACAATTTTAAGTGATCAATAACACAATGGATATCAATTCGCTTTTTTTTATAGTTTTTTAATACTACAAAGTAAATTCCTCCTATCAATTTCTAGGTAAATGGTTCTAGTTTAATTATGCGCCTTATCATAATTTTAGAAATTTCACTTGATTTTATAAATATTGCTTAAATCTAGCTGCTATTCTTGGCCAACTCTTCTAAAAATCTTTTATTTTTATGCGACTTTAAGGGCATATCGCTGGTGATGAGCGTTACATTCTATGATAAGTTTTTTCACCCTATTAATCTTTTTTCCGCTTTTGCTGTCTTTCTTGAAAGGGGAGGGGAGGGAGGAGACTATTTCTTAATCACAAACTCCTTGGCTTATTTTTTTTTCTAATTAGGCTTATTTCTATGTTGCTCGATTCGGTCTCACAAAGAAATGGTTTAGAAAAGCAAGCTACTTCTTTCATCTCTATCAGTAAACTTTAAGGTTTGTTGAACGAATTTTGAACACCAAAATTTCTTTCCCTTTCTCTCTGAGCTTAAGCTTACATGCGATAATCTTTTGGGGCGATTTGTTTCTGGACATACCGAAGCCTTTTGGTAGTCGCGGCAAAAAAAGATGTCTAAGTTTTAATCTGGCTTTCCACCCTTCTCGATCTTTTAATAGCTTGTCCTTTTTTATGGTCAATTTATTACGCTAAAAGAATGATAGCGTTTTCATCTAATTTATTAAAGTAAATGTTCCTGTGGGTTCTGGTAATATCTTATGCCCTCTATTCACATATATTCATTATTGATTTTCTTGCATCAGACCAATCTAAAGGTGACTCTAGCTTCCATTGGTTTTTTCATAATTTTCTTCTGAAAAGACACCTGCGAAACTATAAATATGAGTACTGCAGAGAGTGACTTTGGGAGCAATTTGACTTTATTTTTTTTTCAGTATAAATTTAGTTCGAAAAAGAAATCATGGTTTGTTTCTTCAACTCGACTTTAATAAATTTTTAAATCTTATCTTTTATTATAAAATTTCAAGTGTCTCCTTTTCTCGTGATTCATGTACTCGCTCTTACCAACTCTGTGTTCCATGGTCACTCATATAGCATGAACTGTTTGCTTCTTGAGGGTTTCTGGTTATTTATGTTTTTTTTCTCTCATCTGGTGGGTTAATGTTGTTTGTGTGCACTTCGGAACTTTTCAGTGGTTTTCATTAAACTTATCTAATCTTCTGTATCCTGGTAAGATGTTGCGGCCGGGGAGGTTGTCTGTTAAGAAATCCCTTTCCAAAGAGAGACGTTATGATAATAAACAGAGCTTGTGTTGTAATTGTTTGGGATCTCTCCGCTTGTAAATCTCTTTGAGGGAGGGAATTCTCGGTGTGTTGGGCCGAACAAGATAATAGGGTATATATTCAGCGACATGGTAAGGATTACATCCAATTTTACTTGTTGATTTCGCAGAAAACCATATCTCAATTTCAAGTTACGACTGTTCTTCGTAGGCTATCTGAGCAAAGGAATGCGATGTTTCTTGAGAAGTACCCTCATCGAAATATTGAAACTCGTGTCTCGTATTTCTTCAAATTTTGAGCCAGACTATTACTATAACATTAACTTTTACAATTTTTAATGTTGCTTTTTAGTTACAACTTTTAAGAATTTTGTAATTTACTTATATACTTCTTTAATATATTTTAGCTAAAAATAGCTTTCCCTACAATTCTGTGTTCTATGTCCTTGTTTTCAGGTGATTTATCTCGCAAGTCTTATTTGCATTTAAAGGCTAATCTTTGTAGGTTTACTTATTTTTAGACAAATGCTTACAGTATATGCAGCTTTGTCAATTTTCATGCTGGCTTGTGGGCAATACTGGTCGGTACAAAATATATTTGGGATACTTGTATTTTTTCATCCAGTATGTTATATGTTTCAAGTAAATACTTATTTAATGACCTTATATTATGCTATATATTAGAAATTCACAGCATTATGCCGGACATAAATATTAGCCATCAACAATGCTTGCCTCTATATGTATTATGTATGGTTCAACTAATGATATAGCCTAATTAATATAGATATTAATAATAATTAATAATATAATCATATATCTAGTTAATAATAAATATGAATGAATAATAATCCAGTAAATATAATAACAAACTATAAATATAATGAAAAGGATAAGACAATAATAATAGATTATTATATCATTATGTTTAATAATATATAATTACATAATATTATTAAATAAATATAATAAATAATAATAATAATAATCCATAAATAAATTATTTAGATAATAATATAATAATAATAATGTAATTGATGAAATCAATGTACATTATGATAATAATAATGACTATCATTTTCACATCATATCCAAATACATATAATATAATAAAATAATCCTAATTAATATATAATACATAATAATATAATATAATAATAATAATAATTTAATATTTAATAATAATTAATAATTGATACTGAATATATAATAATACATCCAAATAAATAATAATTATCAAATAATAATAATCTATATTAGTAATTAATTCGGTTAATATTAATACATACTAATAATCATATATTAATCATAATTGATTTAGCACTATAATAACTCATAATAATAATATATAATAATAATACATAATATAATTTAATACATAATCAATAATCAATATATAATAATCTATAAATAATATAACATATACATATTTTTAGTGAAAATAGAGTAATGGAATCAGTGAAAGTGAAGAGAGGCAGCCGAGAGACGTATTGTATCGAGTTTCTGATGACCGAGCTTGAGGTCTAAAGTTTAGACAGAATTTATATTCTTTGTTTACAGATTAGACAAGACGCGGAACGTGTTTTATAACCATCCCTTTTACGGTTCAACTTTCTCTTTCTCGTTCCTTAGTAAGTTTGGTGAGAGGAGTTTTTAGATTGATGAGAGACGTAGAGATCACCGAGTAAGAAGAGTTGGGATTATCAATAAAATGGAAGAGTAGGCTAATTGTAGCAAGATGAAGAAGAGCGAAAGAGAGGGAGAAGAGAGAGAGACCGTAGGGAGAGAGAGAGAGAGAGAGAGCGAGAGAGAGAGAGAGAGGGAGAAGAGGAGAGAGCGATGAAAATAGTGATACGAGAGGCTAGAGATAGGAGATTGCATGCAATAAGTAAAAGTTGAGAAATCAGGGTTGTTGGCAGTCGGCTTAAATAATTCTTTCCGATTCTGATATCGTCGATCTCCGCTCGCGCCACCTCTTCTAAAATTAGCCGTTCCTCCTCGGTGACCTCCGATCCGCTCACTCGCGGACTTATCTCTTCCTCCTCCTCGTCTCGTCTCTCTCGCGTCTCGTTCCCTTTCCTCTTCTCTCTTTGCGAATATAACTTTAAGTCTACCGTCCGCTATCTCTGACTTCTCAGTCGTCTTCTCTCTGTCAGTGAATCTCTTTCCATTCTCAGATCTTCCTGACTTGCGACTCGGTACCCCCGTACTCACAGCCTTTTGAAAACTTACTAGGACTCCGATCACGAATCGCTCTGCCGATTCCACCCTTTTTGAAAATTATCGACTTCGACTTCACTCTCTTCTCACTCTGGAAAGGTTTTTTTAATAATATATATATATAGTATTATATTAATCTATATATATATAATATATAATATATATATATAATTTCTTATATATTTTTTGGAGTATATATATTTAATATTACATATTATATACATATTATATAATAATATATACATATATAATATTATATATATAATAGCATATGTTATTAATGTAATAGTATATATATCTATATATATATTTTATATATATTTTATATAAATATATATATCATATATTATAGATATATATATTATATATATTCTATATATATTATATATATATTATAAATTATATTATAATATATATTAATTGTATATATATTATTTATATATATATATATATATTTATATATATATATATATATATACACTATTATATTAAATATATATTAGTATTATATGATAATATATATACTAGTTCTAATTTTATATTATATCATATATTATTTAATATATTAATATATATATCAATATACTACTTATAATATATATATATATTATACGTTATATTATCCTACATACGATGTTTCTTGCGCTACTTTTTTTGTCCTTGTTAAATATAACTGATCTTTTATATTTTATTATAATAATATATATATTATTGAATTCCACCCCACAAAGTTTAATTTAAACATTCGTTTTTATAGAATAATAATAATTTAAAATCATTCTATACTAATAAACTATCTAATTCTGAAATTAGCATGTTGGTAGTATATATACTAATTATATTATTTAAATAATAATATATATATATTAATATATATATATATATAAATATATATATATTATTTTAATATAACATAAGTATATAATAGAATATAATATATTTAATATTAATATTATTATAATGATAAGTATATATTTATTGTTTAGTTCTATTATATATATAATTCATCTTGGAGGTTTATTATATATATATATATAATTATATATCATATTATATATCTATACTATTATATTTATATATAATATATATCATTTATTACGTATGGCCCGTCACCGTTGCCTCATAGTGTTAAAAGATAGAACTTTTTTTTTTGTGTGTCTTTTTTTTGTTTATTAAAGATTTTTTAAATTATGCAAAAAAAACTGATTAATCTATATATATTATATATATATATATATATATAGTATATATATATTATTATAACCGCATATATAACATAATATTATATAGTATATAATAGATATATATATATTATATATATATATTAATATATATATAATATATATGATAACTGCCTTATAATACTAGTTAACCTGAAACTGTCAATAAAGAACAGGGGCGCTAGGGTCATATATTTGTTTCGGGCAGAGCCATTTTTCACACTTGACGCACCTCAAGATGGGACATAAATTCCTTAATTTTTGCGCTTACATTACTCGACTACAATTTTTGAAAATGGGAATAGGAGCAAAAACGGTAGCGTACTTTTTCTTGAAGCTCTCTTTAACAGTCGTTTTCGGTGTTTTTTCTTTTTTTTTTTAATTTATCTGGTACATGTAGTTTACTTCAAGTATTCTACAACTTCTGTCGAGGTCTCTTACCTTTCCCAAAGATTTGGATATATAAAGAAAACTGAATAACAAATTAAAATAGACTTACCTCTTCCATCAAAATCGTATCCAAGCCCTAACTCAGTGACAAAGGTATTTAAAACATTGTGAATTGATCAGATAAGATAATGATAACATATTAAGATATGAAAAGAAAAAGTATAGACACTCTCAGAACGATGGGCGGCGTTGGCAATTCTCAAATGACATCGACTGCAGAAATAGTAAGACGTGCTGCTAACTATAGTTTTGGTTTTTTTAAAAAAATTGTTTGTGCTATTGTCATTGTCAAGTATTTACTTTTGACCGGGTTTTTGTTTTTGGGTTTTTAAAATTGACAATTGTTAACTACTTTTTTTTCTTCTCATGGCGATCAATGGATTGAATTCTCAACTTCAGAAACATAATCTTTGATCATCCGACATGTTTTGGGAAAAAATTTTAATTTTTTTTTTGCCTTTTGACAAAATCAAAATTATCTAAGATTCGACAAAAAGATGCTCGGAAAAGTTACCCAAGACTATATAGACTTCCGAAAAATTTATTTGCATTATGATAAAACCTGGGGATCAATATAAAAAAATAAACAAAATAATATTTATCCTCAAGAAGAAAAATATTTTTTTGGAAAGCTGAAATTATTTAGGGATACTGGGTCAGGTATGTCATACAATTTGATATAAGGTGTATATTTTAGGGCTGAAAAATTTTTATTACTCTAAGTTAAAAAAATATATATAAGTTCAAAAGAAGAAGATTTAATTGCATAAGCGAATATAAAGTTTTTTTTAAGAAATTCTTTAGAGTGGCGCTTCTTGGATTATGAGACAGACATATTGGCACTAAACAAGATTTTTTAAAATGTTACTTAAACTTAACTTACTTTTCTGAACTTAGAAATTTTTTTGAATATTATTTAAATTTTTTTTTTCCAGAAATATCTATACTTGTATACTAAATGATTGCAAATTAGAATGAATTTCTGAATGATTGAAATTCTTTTTTATTGTCGATTTATCATCTAAATTATTCAGGGCTTTGTATAGCGGGATTAATTCTTTTATTCGATTACTGTTTTGTAGTATCATCAGTCATACTACAGACTAATTTTTTTAAAAATTTCACTTCCTGAAAATTTCCTTCACAAAATTTTCTTATAAATCCAGTAAGTACTGCATATACTAAGAAAATATTAAAATATTAGAAATAATTGTGATTTAGACTATCACAGTCATGTTGAAAAACAAGATGATATGAATATAAAAATATTATTAGATCGCATAGAGAAATAAAATAAAAAGAGGTTATGGCAATTTTTTCATTTTAAACCCCAAATGACCATTGAGAGTTATAATTTCATTGGAATTTTTGACAATAGGCGGATATTTAAATCAAAAATATTTGTATATACGCATTTTCGTAGGTTAATCGGAATACTCAAAGAAGTATAACTTTGTCAAGTATGAAAGTCATCTTTTGAGAATAATTACGTTAGTAGAACTAATCTGAAAACAAAAAGAACAAATGAGAACTGGTAAAACGACATTACCGTGATGGAAGTTTTTTAGAACGTTAAAGCATAATATACTTCCTGGTTAAAGAAATTTAACTGTAAATTAAATAATTCCCGAAGGAAACTAATACCACCTTAATATCTTACATTATGAATCCTAATTTGCATTTGGCTTACCCCAAATCAACCTCAAACCTAATAATTAAAAACCATAATAATAAATAAAACAATCAATAAATAAAGATAAATCACACATAATCCCACACCCACAATACCCTAATAAAAGTGTCCATTAAATGATATTTTACATGTCTCAATAACATATAACGAATCATGCCAATTGTCGTTAATTTCAGTATTTATCATTCAATTATTATTATAATTTTTCAATCTAATAATTTAGAAAGTGAAAAATTGATTCAAATTCCTATAAACTTGTATACAAACTTCAATGATATACATATGAAGCTCAATAACATAATAAATATAATACACTTAATTTTTTATACTCAGGGGGGGGGTTAGGTCAGGGGGGGGGGATACGGGGGGGTTGAATTGGCTAGGTCGGCAGCAAATATCATTGCAGTGAGATGTAATCTATTGAATAGGAATTTGTGCAATGACGAGATTAAAGGATATAGTGATTTGTCCTTTTATTCATATAAATTTCTTTCTTTTATTTTTAATATCTTTACAAATGATGAATGCATTATATTTCTTCATGAATGTCTTGTGTATTGATATTACTGAATTATTACCTTTTAAAAGATCTTCTTAATCAGGAAGAATTGGGAAAAGTATGTTTTGGCATTTCAGAGTGGGGACAGATTTTTTTTTTACTGGTTCATTCACGTTTTATTTATATATATATATATTATATTCTAGTTTGAAATGTATATAGTTGAATGTAAGTTTAATATAGTATATGAAATGTTATTGAAGCAAAATATTTGGACTCAAATTAGTTGTATAGTGTTATAAGTTTATATATATTATTATTATTATAATATTATATAGTTTTTATATTTTTTTTTTGTAGTTATTATTATCTAGGTTTTCCATCATATTTGTTCTTATAAGGTTGGTTTTATAATGCTGAAGGAAGAAAAAGCCGTTCCACATAATTTGCTTTGGGAGGTAGAGCCCAAGTAGTAACACTTATCGGAAGCAGTACAGAGAGACAAATGGGAGTCATTTTCTAAATATTATTTTGAAAATGTTGAGAAGGATATTTCTGTAAGTTTCAGTAATGTATAATTTACATTAAGTTCAGATGTTCTCCATTGCGTCTTGAACATCCCGTATGCCTGTAAGAGTAATGACAAAAGTGTAGATTTAGCTTTTGGTTGTTGATCTTCAGTTTAGGCTTACTGTAGATAGGAAAATCATGATAAACAGGCAGCTGTAGAATATCGTTGCTCAATGGAAGGAGAAATTTTTTCTTTCGTTACCAATGGGAGTTTTTTTTTCTTTTTGTCGCGGAGCATCGTTAATATAGACTGGGCATAAGGTGGAAGGTGTTATGGAATTTAATTAGAAATAATAAATTCAAATGACACATATAGGGCATAATCCAAACTTCGAAGTTGTCAATTGCATTTTGAGATATGGGAAGTCGCAAGTCGTGAACTGCATGAAGTGAATATGAAGTCACCATGAACACAATTCACAATTGGTCAGTTCATTTTTCTGACTCCAACTCTACTATAATTAGAAAAGTTAACCAGTACTCCGACTCCGGACGTTCCGTACTGCTCCGACTTTGGAAATTACCGACTCCGTCTCCACCTTTTTCAAAATTACCGAATCGACTTCCGACTCCGACTCCGACTTCGACTACCGACTCGCTCCACCTCTTCAAAATTAGACCCTGTGATCCCCGGATCCGCGACTTCCGACTCCAACTCAACTCACCTGTTCAAAATTAGAACTCCCCGATGGCGACTCCCGATCCGACTCGACTCCGATCCGATCCGACTCACACCTGGGAGATAATAAATAAAAATGATGAGAACGACTTACAGAAATAAATAAAGTGAAGAGAGAGAGAGAGAGGAGAGAGGAGGAGAGAGATAAAATTTAGAGAGAGAGGGAGGAGAGAGAGAAGGAGGAGAGGGAGAGAGGAGAGAGGAAAAAAGGATAGGAATATCATTTTGAGGATTATTTTCTGAAGCGTTTAGAAAAGAGAGTGGGAATGAGTGAAAAAACAATGATTAAGATTAGAATGGTTAAAATTGGAGAAGTCGCGGGTAAAAGGGGGATTGTTGAAACGTTCCGCGGTCGGATTTGTAATGGGTTAACAAGAATTAAAATAGGGAAAGGGCTTTAGATTCAAAGAACAGGAAGTTCTTTGCACTGGAGTCTAGCATTATAACATTAAATACTTTGTGGGCAGATTTAGATAATTCATAGAAAAGATAAGGGAAAAATTATTATTTACTACTATTTAATTATATATGATATATATATACTATATAGGTAGGTATCTATATATATATATAGTATATATAATATATAATATTTATATATAATTTATATATATATTTATATATATATATTATATATTATTATATATATATGCTATATATGCTCTATACTATACTATATACTATAATATACTATTATATATATATATATAGTATTATTATATTATATATATAATATATATATAGTTTATTATATATATATACTATATATATATTATATTATATATATATATATAGTATAATATATATATATATATTATAATATAATATTATATATACATATATGTAATATATATATTATATATATATTTATAATATATATATTATATATATTATAAATATATATAGTATATATATATATATATTTTATCTTATTATATATATAGTATTATATATATTTATATAATATATAATTATATTATTTATATATATATATATATTATTTAAAGGTATAATATATATATATATAGTATATATATATATATTATATATATATTATTATATATAATATATATAGAGAGAGAGGAGAGAGAGAGAGAGAGAGAGAGAGAGAGAGAGAGGGGAGAGAGAGAGAGAGAGAGGAGGGGGAGAGAGAGAGAAAGAGAGACTGCTACAGTAGGCATAAGAGGTTAGGCGAAAAATTTACAATCTTTTGTTAACTTACTAAATTTGATTCAAATACTGTTTATTAAGAATGTTTGGTCAAATGGAAAAGGAAGTGGAAGTTTGTTACAAAGAAGAAAGTTGTTCCAACTTTACGTAGTAGTAATGTAAAAATGAGAATAGATGTTTATTTTTAGTTTGCAGAAAATGGGCAATGGAAATGCGGTGGAGCAATGTATAGGAAAATAAATCGAGCATACTTTTATGAAATAATTCCTTAACTTTATTTTATTCCTTGAATTTTTGATTTGGATAATATACAAAATTTCATGAAATCTTCGTATTATATTAAGATGTTCACTTTCTTGTAAGCTCACGCAAGATCTCAATGTTTAACGCCTCCCGATCTTTCTTGCTGCTTGGTTTTTTCTTCTAATTTTTTTCCATTTCGTATCTTCATCTTCGATTGTTCGAAATTGAAAATCAACTCATTCTTTGTGTTGGCTCTGGTTATGAAGGTTAGCATGTACTGCTAAAGAAAAGTAGGGTTTTTAATTGTTTGACCTGTTTTTTAAAATATCTCCTTTTTTAAAATAACATCTTTTTTAATTTATAGAAAGTTTCAAAATTAATTTTTCATATATATACTATATATTATATATAGATATATATATATATATATTATATATATATAATATTATAACATTATTAATATAGGTTAAATCTATATCTATATTTATATTATAATATATAGTTTACTGTATGTTGCGAGCCGGGTGTGGTCTATGTCAAGAAAGTGGCTTTGAGTGCACTTTATGTGAAAAAATAGGAATTCTTTTAAGAGCCTTCCTTAAAATCATTAATTTTAATAGAGGTCAAGAATTGAGAATCGAAATGGTCTGACGATAACAATTAATTTATGTTGCCACGATGACTTATTATTTTCGCTTTTCAGATAAGAAAAAAAAATGATTGCCGGAACAAGATGGAAAAAT
>JABUQX010098152.1:0-7500 GCA_015478945.1 Trachelipus rathkii
TCCACCGGCAGTAGTAGGGAGTGAAATATAGTACCTACTCACTGTCGTTCCCCCGGAATTTAGGTCACCTAGAGAGTAACCCCGACCTCCGTGCCTATCTAATAATTAGGCGGTTTACGCCTTGGTATTCCTTTAAGTTTAAAAAAAGTATAAATAAAAAATATTTAATTTAAGTAATACGAATCGCGTATAAAACAGTAAAACTATGTCCAATATTATTATATATATTTTAATCATTTTAGTCCCGTTTTTACTACACTTGAAAATAATTCATTTAAGCTGGTATCATTAAATTAATAGTAGTCATTTATAATATTAAATAGAAAATTACACATATAACAAATTTAAATAAAATATAAAAAATCTGAGCCCATTGTGTAAAACAGAAAAAGTCCTATATAATATATTTATATAATAATATATAACTGTTAAATATATTAATTTAATTAGGAATTATTATAATATAATATATTTATAATATATTATATTATTTATATTATATATATTTATATATATATATATTAATAAATTATAAATATTTTAATATAAATAATATAATATTTATATTATAATATATTAATATATATATAATATTAATATTAATTAATAATAATTAATTATAATAATATATATTATATAATAAATATTAATACTAGATAAACGCAAACCGGTCTATACAAAAGGGATGGGTCATATTAACCTTATGGTGGGGACTTACCGGAACAAATGAAAGGTAGGTTTTAATTTCCCTATTAGGTCTGACTCCTGGCCCACGCCTAAATACCCCCCTCTTGCACCTCCAGCTATTGGTCTTCTTTCATACCATCTCTTGCGGTTGTGCGAGTTCGATGACTTGGCGCTAATCTTTTCGTACACCATGTTAACTACAACGGGCTGCTATCCTAGCAATGGTTTGCATATTAAGGGTTAAATTATCAATACTACGCCACGACCGATAGACATAAAAAAGAATTACGAGAAGAATATACCCTTCTATACTGTCGCACAATACAGAGCATTAACTACGTTAATACTCCAGCTCCGCATTACTCGTGGCGTAGTGGGTTACTAAACACTTGCACGCTCATCTGCTAGGGGTCCAGGATCGAAATCCACTACTAATGGTGGATTAAAAATATACATTAATGATAGTATATATTATATATATATATAATATAATATGGGGTAATTTAACTTAAATATCAATAATTTTGATCTCTTTGTATTATGCATATCTTTAATATAGGTATCTATTAATAAAGATATATAATAATATTATTATATATATTATTATTAATTATATTATATCATATATATTATATATATATAAATGGATACAAAGTATACTTTATTATACCATATTTATTATGGATTAAAGTTATAATTTTTTAATTTTATTAATAACCTATATATATATAAATAGATATAAGTAATTATATATAAAAAATTATTATAAATATAATATAATATATAAGAATTTATTTTGGAGTTAAAAATTTCAAAAAAAATATAGAGATCTCTCCATATCATCCTTATCATGATATATCCAATCTTCCACGCTTGGACGGAGTGGCCTTCTCACCAAAATAGATAACACACTTTCTCACCACCACACTCTATCTATCCTGCAGATGAACCGCTCTCCAGTTCTCTATATATGACAGATTAAACTGTGCAAAATTTCGTGGAATATCAACCCAAATGCTCACAGAATTTCAGATCTATGAGCATTACTTTTGTTTTAAGAAAAAAACATTGCGAGCTTTCTTATACAATATCCAAATAGGATCTGATACTAAATCAAACAGCACCAAAAAATTCCATCTAGAAAATTAAGTGGGTAGAGAAGAATGAATTTGCATTTATATAATCTGTGTGTGTACAATTCTGCCGTACAGCCCGCCGCATCCGTTAGGATATTAGGATAATGGTATTATTAAAGTTGTTATTAAATTTCAGTGATGTATCTAGGAAATATCTCTCTAATTAGTTTTTATCGACCGTTAATGTCTATGTTCGCTATTTAAAGATTAGTATTCTCAGTTGACAAGAATTCAAGGAAGTAAGAATCTTTACTAAATATATATCTTCTAACATTTATTTTTATTTGTCTCTTATCTCTATAAATGGTATGGCGTATGTGACCAGTCCATAAAATCAATACGACCACCAAAAAGTAAATTATGGGATTATCCACGCTGAGCTCTACATTTGAACATAAAATTAACAGAGTTTCGAAGTTGCCCGACATTTCCAAGATTTAGCGTCTTAATTTATGTATAAACATACTAATCCACAGACTCACAGTTAAATACATATAAGTATAATCCATCTGAGTATTTGACTACCTAAAAAAAAAAAACACCATACTTCAAGCGCCGTCCAAATGTAAGTAACTCCTACATAAAACAAGTACTTTAGAAACCGTTACGTCAAATTTCAACAGTGTTAAAATGCTGTCTCTCATCTTCTCATTATTACTGCTCTAGATATTATACTATTAATATTATTCATCTTATTATTCTCTTTCTCTCTCTATTAACTTCATTCTTCTCTTCTCTTCTCTTATCTTCTCTCTCGTTCCTCTTATACATCCTTATCTGCTTAATTCTCTTTACTCTTCTTACTTCATATATATCTCTTCTAACTTCTTACTTTATATGTTACTTTTACTGCTTATCTCCTCTTCTTAACTTATTACTCTCTTATAATTATCTCATTTCATCATTTACTCTTATTTCATCTTCTTTCTTCTTATATCCATTATTCTCTTATTTCATTTCTATTTATATATAATATTTATATCTCACTATCCTCTCTTTTCATCTCACATCTATCTAATCTTAACTCATCTTACTCCTTATCTATCTTATCTTCTCTTCTGCATTCTATCCATATCTTAATTCTCTTCTCTTCTCTTCTGCTTTATCTCTTCTCTCTCTTTACTCTTTACTCTTTACTCTTTACTCTTATCTCTTATTCTACTTATCTCTTTCTCCATCATCTACTATCTATCCCATCTCCTTACTCTATTACTTCACTCTGTTACATATCCTCGCATTCACACCCCATTATATTGCTTTTCATTGCGTCCCGGCTCTATTCGGTAGGCGAGAGCTGCTCGGGAATCATGCGGTTGCGAGTGTCACTTCACTCCTCAGCATTCGAGTGCGCGAGCGACTACCATCCTCAGCCAGAATATTAACACAATAATGAGTCTCTGATAATGAGGCCCGGCCTCGGCATCGTATACGCTGGTGCCAAGAGATCCTCCTTCCTCCTTAAACAAATGTAAAATACAGAACCGAGGGCCAATTAGTGCCTATAATCTGATTCTCTGGTTAACTTCACGCCAGAAGGTCAGCCGGAAAGAGACCTACACGGTTGAGCTCCTTGGACAGCTTGCTCTCGATCGGTGGTTAATAATTTGAGAGAGCTTCACGCTGAACGGGAGGTGGTATTCGTAACGAATGGCCTAAGGGCGGGATCGTCGGTTTCTCATTCTTTTTCACAGTTGACCTAAGACACTTGAAGCTACAAAGTATTTAAAACTGTTTTCCTATGAGGTATTTTAACGTAATACATCATTCTCAACCTATCTAATCTAGATATATACTAAGAAGGAGGTAAAGTATAATTATTGAATATATATATATATATAATATATAGTATATTAATATATATATATATATATATATTATATATATATATTATAATATATATATATAATAATATATATATATATATATATATATATTATTATATAATTAATATATATATATTAATTATATATATATATATATTTAATTTATATTTATAATAATTTATTTATATTTATTTTATATATATACTATAATAATATATTAATATATTAGTAATATTAATTTATATATTCATATATATATATATATATGATAACGCCCTCGGTGAGTGGGCTACAGGAAGGGCCGAGTTCGCTATGACCGGACCTCAATACGAAAAAGGACGCTTGAGTTAAATCACTTTCACGCGTTAGAGCTAGTTGGAAGTTATTATAACCGAGAGCCTTAAGTATTTATCGATTATTCCTTGTTATCCCCCCGTGTACTTCACTCTATTACATAAGGGTAAATATAAAAGTCACACGTTATAAATAATGATAGTATATAATATATATATATATTAATATATATATTAATATATATATTATATTAATTAATATATAATATTTATTTAATATATATATATTTAATAATTTATATTTATATATATATAATATATATATTACTATTATAAAATTAATATAATATATGATATATATAAATTATTAATAATTTAATATATTATATATATATATAATATATAATATATATATATATATATATAATTTACCTATATATATATAATATATATATATTATATATATAATATATATATATTAATATATTAATAATATATATGATATATATATATAATATATTATTATTGAGCCGACTTGAGCGGTTGGAGAACGGACGCACATTAAAAAGAGAGTGGACAAGAATAAAGAGATTAGATCATTTAGTAAAGCAATGAGATAAATATAGAGTTAAGATAGTTTAATACCAAAGATAACACAAGAGCTTGCAAACAGGGATTAGAAGTATTGAAGTGCTGGTGAAGGAGATGGTTCCCTTAGAGAAGCATTTGTTCAGTTATTACTTTAATGAGTTAACTTTTTAAAGAAAATAGTAAATTATAACAAAAAATTTTATAAAATATTTATTAATTTAAACAAATAATTAAAAAATATTAAATAATTCTAAAATTTTAAATATATAAACAGAGAGGAGGTCAACATATAAACGTTGTTCGAATACTAGATATCTCTCCTCTGTTTGATAGATTTACAACACAAGTTACCAGTATATTATATTATATAATTTGCGAGGCTCTTTAATTCTTAACTCATGCCAGTTATAGATTTACTATAATAAAGTATGAAGATAAGAATTGAATAATGGATTTAACACAATTTCGGTTCGCGCCAGTCCACAGTTCTCGCGTTAACTACATCTATAAAGACAGGAATTGGACAGACATATGCACACAAAAATTTGTTGCTATCATATTCCTGAGAGATATGTCTCTAGTCTTGTTAGGAGGAGTTACACGCACTTGCTCGCCAATTCTTACACAGAATAAGACCAAAGGAGTTTCGTCACATAGGTCCTTGGTACGTCTTTGATGTGTTGTATTCTCTCTTCTAACACGAGTTCTTTGCTCCTATGAACCACGGACAATACCTTGAGCACTATCCACAACCTCCTTTAGTTTATATATTATGAGCGTTCTCTCCGCGCGCCTCACGTGTAAGATGCGTGGTGCTCAGATCTTTAGAGATTGATATAAATAAAAAAACCAACCAAGAGATTAAAAAATACATATCATCCACCATTTATGGTAGGTAGGATATGGTGCTTTACGTTGCTAACAATCATACCTCATCGGTTTCTAATAATCATATTTATTTACTCTTTGAGTCTAATACTTAGCACTATTCCACTTCACAGTGTTAGAGAGCACAGCACATGTTCACCATATATATACTATTTCAGGAAAAAGGACACATGCCGCTCTGAATCCTTATCTATAAACTAATCGGGAGGGCCCTATATATCATCTCACTATGTATCTATCTTAAAGATCTTGAAACCTACTCCTAAATACACTACCTACTATCTTAGACCAATTATAACTTGGAATCCTATTCATTATCTTCTTTCCTCGGAGAATCGGCTAGTTACCGGGTCTAATTTAGTAGTAGTTCAATAAGTCCACTGGCGGATATTAAATATACTTATTACTACTACATATATAACTGATTATATGGTTGGTATAACACGTCGATAGTAGATATACTCTATTTGGCCCAAGACACAATAGTCTATGCGTAGATTAGATTGACATATTTTCACAGCGCCAAATTAGTGGAGAAGGTATGAGTAACTTCACCACATCCTTACAACATATAAAGCCCCCTCCTTTCCTCCTTCTGCTGGTTGAGCTTACTCATGTTCTTAACTATCCCTTTAAGTACTATTCAAAAGTCGAAGATTCTCCTCGAAATCTTATGGTTGTATTCTGGAGCGCACTTACTTCTTTTCTGTCAAAAATGTTTAGGGAGTGTTACTCTTCAAGGTGATCCCTATCGAGAGGTTATAGATCTTCTTTCCTTCAATTAAAATTTTGCGAACCCCTATATACTAATTTAAAGAAAATTCACAGCATCTTCTGTTTTGAAAATAAACAATAATAATTTTCCCTAAATCTCATCAGGCGTTATCTACATCTAACACTCTCCACTCTCAACATCACGCACGAGATCTCACAGAGATGGATCCGGCACAGTCTACTTATCTCAATTAACGCATCATCTAACCATATGAATTTACTTGGTCTATTTCACTAATCTTTGCGCTTTATTACTATGATTTGGACACTTCTTTATGTATTATCAAATCTTTATTTATTCTAATTTTAATTTCATTATTATTATTGATGGACTTTAAGGATTAAAATATATTATTGGTGAGTCTCAGTTGAGGTTGATTGAGTGTAGTTATGTTCTTGAGTGTATTTCCATTTTACCTCATACCTATTTTAGGTGAATAATTATGTTCAATTCGAACCTTTATCTGCACATCCAAACTTCTACCCCAATCTCCCTCTCTAAAACTTCTAAACTTTCCTATCTCTTTTGACGGTTTCTTTTCGTCTCTCCTGTTGACAATATAAACATCCTGGCTTAACTAAAAAAATGGGTCTTGGAAACCTCACAATCGCAAACGGTTCTAGGCGGGCCTCCAAAGAACTGGTTCTGTTTAGAACTGCGAGGATTTTTTTCTCTCATCAGTTACTCCAGCTAATAACAAGGTCTTCATCGGCCTTGTATAGAAGTAATGTTCTCTATATCTGGGAGCTCTGGTTTCACACCGGCCTTTTGGACAGGGTCGATCCCACAACCCAAAAGCCTTATACAACTTTATGTAAACTTTCCAGTTCACTTGAACATCTATCTTGCGGCGGAATGTTGGTGCTTTATCTCTTTCTTTTCATAGGTATCGCAGCGGCAGGTGTTCGAGGAACTTACCACTCGCGTTCCACCACCTTTACGACACCCTACGTACACAAGGGGGATGCTGTATCTGCCACGAGTTTTTGTTGTAGATATTGGTACCATCCCAGGCTAGTTTGCTGCGGTGTTTCTTTTTTTCCTTCCACCACTGTTCCCTGTGGAACTCTCTTCACATCTTCTGTGTTTCCTGCTGAATTTAATCTCCCTCACTTTAAAGCCTGCGTGTGTTCATCTGCGTAATTTGCGCTAGCGGATGAAATTTTGGCGTGCAACACTCCCCTCCTTGAATCGGGCTCTGCCCGTGAGGTGGTGATGATAATGTAAAAAAAAAAAAAAAATTGAAGACGGTTAACGTTAACTTCCGCTACATTCTTTACCGATAAACACTTTAATGATTAACGCTG
>JABUQX010098152.1:12500-16538 GCA_015478945.1 Trachelipus rathkii
AAACTATAACCGTCATTAAAGTAAATACCAATATATCCCGAAACATGAGTTTGAAAGTGTACAAGCGCATCTCACGGACTTTATAAACTTATATTCATTAAGGAATAAGTCTAACGGTAAGTCTTCGGTAAGAGAAAGTGTGTGTGTGTGTGTGTGTGTGTGTGTGTGTGTATGTGTGTGTGTGTGTGTGAATGAGTGTGTGTGTGAGGGTGTGTGTGAGAGGGTGTGTGTGTGTGAAATTTCTTTTGCACGAACATTTCTTAAAGGAAAAAGTATAAAATTAAAGAGTTGAGATGCTAATTTCCCATAGCAATGGCAAAAGCTTAATTAGAGAGAGAGAGAGAGAGTCAATAATTTGGTTGGCATATCGTGTAATCCAGGAGCAACCCAGCAGAATGCTATGTAGCCTCAGTAGTGGTTCCAAGCACCTCTATATACTTACTTATTTACTTTGTAATCTCCCACTCCCCTCCTATGAGAAAAAGCCTGCTAACTCGACATATTGTGCTACCATATTTGGGCTCGACCAGAGATCCGTTAGAATAAAATTAAAGTTGCGTCTTTTGATCGTTAATTCAGGGCAGTTTCGTAAGAGACACGTTCTGTGTCGTCGTTATTCTTGGAAAAACATCCTTGACAGTGGGGGGGGGAGGGTGTTTTATTAATTTTGAATTTACATTCTTAAAGGGAAGGATAGTGGCCACTGCGGAGACGTGACACCATTACGCGAGTTTGACACTCCAAAGTTTGTTCTCTACGAAATATTTCATGTGGACATGATTGAAGCATCGAGTTATTTGGGTTGGCGGATTTCGTTCTCAAAGTTAACTGAGTGTGGATTTGTTTAATAATTGGGGAATCTGGAGGTGGTCGGTGGGGGTGGGGGGGAGCGTGTTGTATATATATTAGAATAGTATAATGCTGGTTGGATTTTTATTCTGTAATGTTTGATGCAGGGGGGGGGGGATTGATCTATTGAAAGTGATTTACTGTAAAATTGACAACCTATCATGTCAAGATGGGCTTTTAATGGTACATTTTTTATTATTATTATTATTATTATTATTATTATTATTATTATTATAATTATTATATATATATTATATATATATATAATATAAATATATATATATATACTAAAAATATTTTTATTATTATTTATATATAATATTTATATATTATATATAATATATATATATATATATATATATATATATATATATATATATATATATATATATATATATATATATATATATATATATATATATATATATATATATATGTCTATATTATATATATATATATATCATATATATATATATATATATATATATATATATATGATATATATATATATATATATATCCTTCGTTGGAAGAAGATTAGAGCCCCACACACCGAAACCTGTCAGAAAGAAGAAAACAAATATTCCAAAATTAAGGACCGACATGAGTTGCTACGTTTGTGTGTAAGTTAGAAAGGTTAGGAATAGAAGATGGCACATTATAATTTTTTTACAGTTAACACCACCGTTCACGGGCACAGCCCTATTCAAGGAGGAGGTGTACTCGTTTTTACATCTGAGCAGGGACGAAGCAAAGCCTAAGGAGAGAAGAGCTCACATTCTTCCACCCGACCAGTTTCGAACCTCAGTCTCTCGCTTTTGGGGCGAGTGCTCTTCCACTGAGCTACCGGGGAATATATAAGCAAATAGGTTAAATCTCTGATCAGAGCATTGGGCAGAGAAAGGATGAGATTGCGAGGAAAGACGAGTCACTTTACCTTTTTCAAAGGAAGATGATTAAGGCAAGAAAGACCAAAGAACAATGGCCTCTATAATAGCAATAGTTTAAGGAGGAGGATGCAAAAATTCGTTGGCTAGAATGAGATTGGAAGGTTTGATGAGACAAAATGTCCTAAATTAAAACCTTTGAAGATTGCAAAATTATAGTTTTAGTAAAAATACTTTTAATATCTATAGAATGCACAATTAGTCTGACTGCCGCATATTTTATATAGCTTATTGTTTTTATTATAAAGGAATTTTTTTTTATCGTTTTTTTTTATATTTTGCGTTTTCTTTCAGATTGGAACGTCTGATCAAGGATGTCATAATAATAACGAAATAAATAGTGACATTAAAGAAACACAAAAAGAGATTACAGAATCGCAAAGTAAATCGTCATCTTGTGAGGAATCTTCAAAGAAATCGTCGGGATTTAGATTTAATAGGTTAAAGGAAGAATCTCAGGAAGAAAGGAAGGAGAAAATTGCCAAGAAGCTTTGCAGTTCTGTCGTAATTGGTAACCCTGTCTTAGTCAGTAAAAATTCTGCTCTAGAAAATCAATTTAATCGTGTTGCATCAGTAAGTCCTGGAGACCCAAGACCTTTAAAGAATGTTGAAAGTGTTGGTGATGCCTTCAGAAATGATTATTGTATTGACGAAGAAATGAAGAAAGGGGCTTGTTATGATTCTAAACCTACGGAGGAAACAGAAATGAGAATTCAAAATCATTGGAAAATTCATCCCTTGGATCCCACAAATGGCTCGTGCATTAATTCGTAAGTAATTTTTAAATTGTTGATAAATATCTATTGTATCATACTATTAGGTTAAGCTTGGATATATCCGAATTTATATATATATATATATATAATATATATATATATATATATTATATATATATCTCTCTATATATATATTATATATATATTATATATATATATATTATATATATATATATATATATATATATATAGTATATATATATATTATAATATATATATATATCCCCTGCGGAACTATACTCTCCATAAACGCTTTGTACACACTCCAAATCGCACTGCAATCAGCATCTCGCCCTCCTTCTTTGGATCATTTCTCCATAATTTCATCTATGCCTGCAGATTTACCATTCTTCAACTTTCTTACTCTACCATTACCCGATTATTTTCGTTCCTCTACCTCCTCCTTATTAATGACATCCCCAAAATACCTATTCCTTATTGCACCATCAAACCACACACACCACATTCAAGATCACCTTGCTTCATTACTGGCCAATGGTTGGCAGAATTTCGTAAGTGTTCCCCTCACACTCCCCTCACATCCTTTCATCAGTTACGAAAGCACCATTCTATTCATTACTCTAAGCAGATTCCACTTATTTTCATTCTTACCTTTTAACCTTTCGCGCTTCCTTCCAGAAGAGCTTCTATTCCCTTGTAAGTCCACATTCATCCCTCCTTCCAAACTAGTCATTTACCTCTTTTTTTCCTCGTACGTATGCATCTTAGTATTCCTCTTTTTCCTCCTTATATAATTTCCAAAATATCTTTCTTTTGGAAATCTCATCATTGCCTTTTAGTTACATTCAACAAGCTTCAATTTTAACTTTTAATCACCCGCTTGCACACCTCTTCATTCCACCACTCACTGTTAACATTCTACTTCCTACTTTTAGGCAAATCCACAGTACTTCTTTTGCACTACTAACAACCCCTTCCTTCATTTGCTTCCAGATTTGTTCAGTTTCAGCTTGTGTTCACATTCACTGATTTATTTGCAATCGCCTTAAATATCTTATCCTTCTTACCTTGTTCACTAAACTTCTCACTCTTAAATTTACCCACCTCCTTCCTTATCAACTTTTCTCTCCATCCAGCCCACTGAACTTAACTTTTTACATAAAAAACTAATGAATGCCGATATCCCATTCCTAAACTCCCTCAACTGATTTAATATTCAACACCTTACTTCAACATCTTCTTAACGCAACACAAAATCAATCATCCTTTCGATTACGATCTCTAGCTATCCAACTCTAGTATACCTTTATGAAACTTTGTGTTAAAGAAAGTAATTACTTATATGAACATAAATCTCTCCTCACAGAAATCAATCGCACTTCCTATCATTCCTCATTTTCCTTCACACCGCCCAGAAAACACCTGCTTATACCATCCCTTTAATGATCACCTATCCAAACCATTTAGGTCACCCAACACAAATGCAATCTGAAGCTCCTACTCACC
>JABUQX010098153.1:2500-10000 GCA_015478945.1 Trachelipus rathkii
AAGGTCGGTGAGACCGAATTTAAGGTCTAGAAGGCCGTTTTCGGAGGTTTAGCTCCCCAAAAGGGGGGCGGAGCCCCCAAAAGGGGGCCTTTTGGTTCCTAGAAGGTTTTTAATAGATGTTTAAATCGTCTTTCTACGTGCTCTGGTTGGCTTTCTACATTGAAAAATATATTCGAAAGAAAATAATTACTATAATTAACATTCGATTAATCGCTGTAGTAAGTCTACAGGTTCAGTGACGACAAATTTTGCTACGAAGGAATAGAGGTATCGCTTTCAAACTTGGTATATGTTCTATGTATGTGTTAAACTGATCACATGTGAGTTTTGGTGACCATAGGTCACCCCTAAGTGGGTGTTGCCCCCATAGCTCCAAGGTCAAATTCGTCTTGAAAACCATGTTAGGCTTAACGTAGATTGCTAAAATTTGGATGTGAGCTATATGATGACGTAATCTCGTCGGAGACGAGCTTACGTCCTTCTACGTTCCCCCGTAAGGGGAGACGCTGCCCCCTAAAAAAAAATTTAAATTGATCGTAGAAGATTGATACTTGGAGACAGGGTAGAGGAGTCGGAGTTGGAGTCGGAGACGGAGTCGGATTCGGCTTCTGAGTCCAGAGACCCCCCGGAGGGGGGGACCCCAGTTGAAAAAAGAAGAAGAAATGCATGGAATGCAAAACAGAGGAAGAAGAAGAAAGGAAAAAGAAGAAAGGAAGAAGGAGGAGGAAAGGAGTTAGGAAGAAGAATGAGGAAAGAGTCGGAGTCAGAGGAGTTGGTACTGGCACCTGTGCTGGAGCTGGTGCGGTGCTGAGTTAGTAAACATTCGTTTAATAATACAATATCATTACTGTTCACATAACTGATTCTGCTCTAAGATGTACATGTCGCTAATTGCATTGCATCTTGCAAAGATAACCCGTTTTTATAAATATTTTAAGACTGACATTTCTATTTTCAAATCTCATTTTCTTTTTATAAACGTTAACTAATATAATTTTTTTTTTAATAAGTTGAAACATGCATATACTGTATTTTTATTTTTATAAGTTTCATTTTACATTTTTACTTTGTGTTTATTTCTTTTTACTTTAATTTTTTTTTTAATTTTTTTTTTTTTAAATTTATTTTTCAACTTTATTTTTTTTCTAACTTTATTTTTCTATTTTACATTTTTACTTTGTGTTTAATTTTTTTACTTTATTTTTTTTTTTTTTTTTTAATTTTTTTTTCAACTTTAATTTTTTTTTTATAAGTTTAATTTTCTTATTTTAATTTTTTTTTTATTTTTAATTTTTTTTATAAGTTTTTAAATTTTACATTTATACTTTGTGTTTATTTTTTATTTATTTCTTTTTTTTTATTTCTTTTTTTTTTTTTTTTTAATTTATTTTTTAATTTTTTTTTTTTTTTTTTTTTTTTTTTTTTTTTTTTTTTTTTTTTTTTTTTTTTTTTTTTTTTTTATAATTTTATTTTTTTTTTTTTTTTGTTTATTTTTTTTATTTTAATTTCTTTTTATTTTTAACTTTTTTTTTTTATATAAGCTTAATTATTTTATTATAATTTTTTTTTAATTTTAATGTTTTTTTTAAATTTTTATTTATGTTTTATTTATGTTTTATTTGCTTTAAACTTTTTGTTTTTACTAAAAAATTTTTTGCTTTTCATGTTTAAAACGTAAAAATTTACGTTTTTACATACCCCAAAGCAGTAAATCAGTAAATCAGTAAATCAGTAAATCAGTAAATCAAGCCACCCTCCCCTCCCTCCCCATCCCATCCATGATCTATTGATCTATTGATTCAAGTCATATTTTGTATAACATAACACAAAAACTTTTATTTATTTCTGTTTTATTTGCTTTAAACTTTTTGTTTTTACTAAAAAAATTATGCTTTTTATGTTTAAAACGTAAAAATTTACGTTTTTACATACCCTAAAGCAGTAAATCAGTAAATCAGTAAATCAGTAAATCAAGCCACCCTCCCCACCCTCCCCATCCATGATCTATTGATCTATTGATTCAATTCATATTTTGTATAACATAACACAAATAGGTTCTTTGAAAAAAATTTCCTAGTAAAATTATTTAGCATTAACCAATCAAAAAACCTATCATAACCTGATACCAGTCAACAAACAAAACAAACACACACAACACACATACACACACACACACACACACACAGCACACACACACACACACACACACACACACACACACACACACACACACACAAATAAACTGCTAACATTAGCAAAGTTCCATACTTGACAACAGTAAGTAACTAACATTACATGCAAAACGTAACCTATACACACTTTTTTCAAGCATATCTCTAGCATATCACTGTTAATTTTACATTAACATAGCATATTTAACAAAGATTTATCGTGTCCTAACCTAACTATTGTAATCAACTAAGAATAAATACCACACACACACACATACACACACACATACACACACAAATAAACTGCTAACATTAGCAAGTTCCAATACTTAACAACAGTAAGTAAATAACATTACATACAAAACGTAATCTATTCTCACACTTTTTTCAAAAGCATATCTCTAGCATATCACTGTTATTTACATTAACATAACAATATTTAACAAAATTTATCGTGTCTAAACTAACTATGTAATCAACTAGAATAAATACACACGTACACCATACACACCACACATACGTAAACATTACGCAATAGTAAGCCTGAAACGATTCAGAAGATAACCTGAAATATTTTTAGGTTATCTCTTTTTACCCCCCCCCCCTTTCAGAAAATATTAACTCGAACATGAAAATGGCCATTTTTTTAACAATAACTGGCTTTATTTATTTACATTTTATTATTCAGATATTGGCATATTGGAAAAACATAAACATTATACATTAGACATAGATAAATATTTATAATATATTAAATTGAAATTAATGTACCTTTATAACCATATGATACAGTGCGACATGAATTTTTAATAAAGATTCGCTATCGGTGTGCCGTTGGACCATTTTAGTAGCCAGCACAATACTAACACCGCCAATTTCCCAGGCTGAAAAAGTTGTAGTAAGGCACAGCTATAACATAACCCTCCCTGTTACTTCCGTGTAAATTAGCATTAGGATTCTGTGACTCGTCTATTCGTCTCGTACATCATCTTTATCAACATTATCAAATTGTATTTCATTCATTGCCTTCACTGTAACATCATGGTTTTTGATGTCATCGTACAAAGACTCATCGTGACCTATACTATTTTCAGAGCAACGATCATACGTTAACTTTAACAATTTTTCAAAATTAATAGTATCCTTTGTATCTTTATTGATTGTAAGACCTTTGGCTTTTACAATATATTTTATATTTCCATCTGCAGTTCTTATTCTAACAGCATAAGACTTAGGTCCAGTACACACAAAGGAATTGCCGTATGCCTCAGAACCGTAATCTGCTATTTCATCTGTTAGTTCACCTAAAAAGTTTCCTGTTTCAATAACTTCGTCGTTTTCTCCAGCGACAAAAATACAAGAGTCTGTATCGCAGTACAATGCCCTTTGTTTGACTTTATTAAGTAGCTCGTATAATTTTATACGTGCATATGCAGTCGTAAACGATGCGATAGGAATATTTGTAGCAGTTCACATGCGTTCGCAAGTGCATTTCTGAACAACTGTTTTACACACATAATTACAGCCTATTGGAAATAACGAATAGTGACTTCATTGTCACATTGATTGATTATTTCCCATACTTGTTTATCACTAATACAATACTACATCTCCTCTTGTAGGCGTATTTTGTGAAATTTCCCCAAAGAGAATTGAGGCATAATTTTGCAATGAACCGCATCCAGGGTTTTTCTTGATATTGTTAATATCAAGTTCGACACTTTCTATTTCTTCTGAAAAAGACGAATAAACTCTTTAAGTTTTTCCTCAAAATCAGGATCGTCTTCGTGAATATTATTTGGTGGTCCTGATGCCTCTGTCTTTATTTTTACGAAGTGGTTCACATATCCTTCAAATAAAAACTCCTTCTCTTTAAACGACTAAACTTCAAAAATTTTAATTATTTCGTACCCCATCTCTAATGCTAACTGAATTTTAGGTGTTGTGTATACATCTTCAATAGCACGTTCATTCTTATCATGATTGCATTTCGCACAATTTTCTTCAACACATTTTACACAGAGTGGAAATATTAATTTATTTTTGGCTCGTTTAGCGAGGACGGGGATGTATAAGTCTTGAGGAGGAAGAATCTTAACGTAAGCTGCGCCGAAATATTTATCATTGATACCATTCTTAAATGTTTCAATGTCTGGTACTTTATCACCTATTAGTTTTTCAGGAGGGCCACAAGGGTACTTCATTCGTTTCTGAACATAAGGATAAAGCGATGTATAGTCTAAATACATGATCTTCTGTCCTTTAGTTGGTGGGTAGTAATGTACGAATGGTTCAGTGCGGCCTCCAAACAATGAATTGTACTATTATGAGTCTGTTGTTAACAACACCAATGCTTAAACACGGGGCAATATAAGTTGCTAATAAGCTTATGTTTTTTACATCAGAATGATCAGGATCTTGAAATGAATTTGGTCTTTTTGTACGCTTCATTAAAAACATTCCACACACGTAACTAACATAAAACCCGGCTTCTTTTATACCTACTCTTCTGTTTCCATGGTGAAGATTTGTAGCGGTCAACAGCCGATACGCTATGCAGCATACCTTTTCCTTTATTACAGTCTTTATGTCCATGCCATGCACAACCATGGTATAGGAAAGCAGTTTTCACTCCTTTTACATAACCAAACCCATCAGGGTAAAGCCATTTGTTCTTAATTTTGAACCCTTTCTCTCCACCGTTGCGAGCGTGCCTTATGTTTATATTGTTCAATTTTTCCTGATACATAAGCCAGCGAATTGCTTCATAGGTGAAAGGCTTAGGGTTCTCCCGACCTAGAATAGTGATTTTTTCATCAGGCATAAACACATTTTTATAAAGTGTAAAGCATAAAGACGCAATTGTTGTGTTGTTATCTAGACAATCTATATCAAAATTCTTTAATGAAACTACCCCTGAACTTCTCAAAACATTTTCTTAGTATATTAACATCTTGGGCACAGTACTTTTCACATTCTTCATAAATATTGTATTCTTTACCTATAAACTTATTATAATACTCTTCAAATTCTTGTCTTTCATTTGTTGACATTTTATCTATTTCAAAGAATTTCTTATCAGGAATAGATCCTTTATAATTCAATGTATCTTCATTTAAAAATGTATATGGGAAGAAACCCTTGGAATTGTCTTTTTCGCTGACACCCATGCATTTAGGCAAGCTTTTCAATGCACATGGTGTGAAAAGCAACGTATCCCTGAAGACTATATTTCCATTAGAACCCATTGATGAAATGATTTTATTGCCTCTTTTTATAGGACTGTTGCTGATAGATTTTGAACTTGGGTGGGTCAATAATGCTGCATATACGAACTGATGATCAAATTTACCTCCATTATGTGCAGCAACAATCACTTTTGACTCATGATTTTTCTCTGAAAAATCCATCAGGAAGTCTATAAATTGATTTACAGGCGTTTTTTTCGGTCTCTAATTTAAATGTTCTTGTTCTTGGACCACAATGTGAACATACTTGTTCACCTTCCTTATCTGTACACATTTCGCATATCATCTGGCATACCAGTAAATAAGGACGCAATTCTATTATTCTTCTTTTTTTATCATCATATCCTTTATCTTCCTGGTATGTCTCGATATCATAGTAACATGTATGAACCACCGGATCAGTATCTTTCTTCTTCTTAATTTTTCTTTTTCTGTACATTATATGATATTCGTTTCTCTAGGCCTCGTATAATGTACTGCCAATGTTTTGGCAATAAGCCTTTTGTGCATTTCGTGTTGAAACTACCGTAGCGAATCAGCCTTTAATTTGCTCAAGACCGAGTTTACAAATCTTTATTTTCTTACATGTATTATTATCTTGGTGTTTTTTAATAAAAACAGATTGCATTATAAAATTCACGATTACATTCACGACATTCATGGAATATACCATCGTGATCAAATGAGCCTTGACACTTATCGTCTAGACACTGTCTACATCCATAATGTTCCTTCTTTCGAATATATTTTTCAATGTAAAAAGCCAACCAGAGCACGTAGAAAGACGATTTCAACATCGATATAGGGGTAATCGAACACGATGAATCGATTGGAACCATCAAAAATGATCTACCGTTCATTTAAAACCTTCTAGGAACCAAAAGGCCCCCTTTGGGGGGCTCCGCCCCCCTTTTGGGGAGCTAAACCTCCGAAAACCGGTCTCTTAAGACTTAATTCCCGGTCTCACCGACTTAAAAACCCTAACCTTGACACGTCAAGCTTGAAAAACCAAATGTTGCAAAATGTTGCTTTGCAACATTTGCAACATCCGGTTGCAACTTCCGGATGTCAGTCTGGCTGCAAGTTTACTACCCTATACTACTCATGTCCGTTACCACTGAAATTAATTGTTGATATCATATAGTAGCAATATATTAAAAAAAAATCAAAACTGACGGAGTCGTAAAACAGAAAAGTGCCTATATATATATATATATATATATATATATATATATATATATATATATATATATATATATATATATCTATATTATATATATAATATATATATATATAAAAAAAAAAAAAATATATATATATATATATATATATATATATATATATATATATATATATATATATATATATATATATATATAACACTACTAACGCTCCAAGCGTTCCGAATCTGTTGGTGGCATAAAAGTGGGCTAGGTCTCCCATTTTAACTCGGATTGTGCAGCCTCCAAAATCACCCATCTGTTGACTCACTGACAAAGTCTCCAGTATTAGACTTTGTCAACCCAACAGATCCTATATCGGATCCAAATATTGCAACTCCAAAACCCTCTCAAAAAGATAACACTTTTTTGGTGACATCTTCTTCACCCATTTTCATGGAAACCGCCCCATATTTCCCACGCATTTCTGAATCTGCTTGCTTCGCGGACACTGATATCCCTCCCATTCCTAAACATGAACACTCTGGTTGATATTCCAACGACCAACCAAGTCCAAATAATAACATGGACTTAGTTGAGCTCAACTTACTTCGCATTCATGGCGATATCCCTCCACCAAATACCACATAAAACTCCCCCAAAAACTTTTTCGTACAACCAAAATCTATGTTGTATAACTATTCCTTACCGCCAGGATTTATTGCTTTTCCTCGTCGGGACCCATTTCTCAGCCTTTCCTCCCTATCAATACCCACTTCCAACATTGCCCCTAGCCACATAGAGACAATTGTCTCAAAAAGACTATCCTCATAATATTCATAGCAACATAGAATGACCATCTTCCTTCAATTGAATTGTTGTATCTACTTTTCTAATTTTAAAGAACTTGTTCAGCTAATA
>JABUQX010098153.1:15000-20914 GCA_015478945.1 Trachelipus rathkii
TATATATATATATACTATATATATATATATATATATATATATATATATATATATATACGCGTAGGGAGTTAGGAGGCCTCGGCCCCCCTAACTGCGAAAAATGTGAGAAAAAGACTTGAATATAAAAGAATAGATTTAGAGAAAAAGGTAAGCCTCTAGGCTTTACTTCACTGAATTTCTATAGCAAAAAGTTTTAATTAATTAAAGAAGTATAACTACTTTGAAATAATAATCTTTCAATTCAATTTGTATTTTATATACTTTTGCAACTAACAGAAAAATTATATATATATATATAAGAAAGAAGAGCATATATATATATATACGCTATTGGTTATTGGTTATTGTTGCTCTTGAGCACTTATCCCCCCGTAAGTGGCAATAATATTTAATATATCTTCGGGTATTGGGAACATTGCTACTGAAATTAAAGCATATATTATTATTATTATACATATTATTATTTCATATTATTACATATTATTATTATTGCTATTAGTATTATTGGCTATTGGTTATTATTATTGTTATTATTATTGTTATAGTATATATATATATTATTATGCTATATATTGCTTATATATATATTATTACTATATATATATATTATTACTATTATTATATTATTATGTTGTTACAGCTGTTAGTTATATACATGCTGGCTATACATATATACTCATATATTACATGTTAAGATAAAGAAGATAGCATATATATATATATATTATATATACATATATGTTGGTTATATATATATATATATAGTATATATGTTATATATATATATATATATATATATATATATATATATATATATATAAAGGTTGGTTAAGTTATATATATATATATAGTTAATATATATATATATATTATTATATATGTTGTTTCATTTTTTTGAAGAGCCACAATTCATATGAATAAACTACAACAGCTACCGGGAAAAGGAATACATTGCTGGAATGCTGGTCCAATTTTGGTGCGAAAATAAAAGAAAATAAAAGAAAATATATCTAAAACTACAATCGCTACAGCAAAAGGAACACATTTTGGAACTCTGGTAAAAATTCTTAGATAGAATATGTAAAAAAAAAAAAAAAAAAAATTATTGTTACTAATAATAGTAAAATGATTAGAGAGCCTATTTAGAGACCTTTATTGGTTACTCGTTAAAAAAATAGACTTTCTATTAAATTTGCTTTTTTAACTAAAGAATACCAAAAGGGTATACCGCACCGATGGCTGGCGGTGTGGGGTCGGGGTCTCTGTCCTTCCGGGGAACTACGGGTAGGGACTAATTTCCTCCGGGGAGCGTTCCGGAACCCTGCTCTTGGTATTTGCGTCGGTGGGGTTCCTCCGCCCCTTTACGGGTATGGAAAACGTCCCCCTGTGTTCCCGTCGGCTCGAGCCCCTACTGTTGTAATACCTTACAAATAATATATATATATATATATTATTATTATATTTATATATATATATATTATATATATATATATATTATATATGTTATTACAGCGTTATTATATTAAGTTATATATATATATTATAAGAGATATAGTTATATATAGTTATATATATATAGTTATATATATATATAGCATATATATATATATATATATATATATATATATATATATATATATATATATATATATATCATGTCCCAGTTAAAACCCAAAAAAAAAAAATTTAAGTAATTTAATGTTTAATTTTTTTTACATTTTCCTAACTAAGTTTTACAAGGATTCCAAAAATGTATTTTTTTCCCTGTAGCTATGCATTAGTTTTAGATTTTTTTTTTTTTTTTTTTTTTTTTTTCTTTACAGTTTCCTCGGTAAATTTTTGCCAGGATTTCAGCAATGTATTCCTATTCCCGGTAGCTGTTGTAGTTTTTGGAGATATGGATTGTGGCTCTTCTAGAGGCTGGCCATATATATATATATATAGTATATATATATATTTATATATATATATATATATATATATATATATATATATATATATATATATATATATAGTTATAGCAGATATATATAGCAGCAGTATATATCTATATATATATATATATATATATATATATATATATATATATATATATATATATATATATATATATATATATATTTTTTATGATAAACTAAATCGAATCACCCCTAGCCCTCCTGGGCCTAGTGATAGCGGAAAAGAGAAGGTAGTTTCTGATTCACAATCAGAGTTGGGCCCTTCAACTTCAAAGCAGAAAGTGCATGAGGAAGACAACGACTTAGGGAAATGGGTAGAGAAATCCGGTGTTATGCCGTCTGACACAAAAAGAGAAATGCTGAAAAATCATTGGAAGCCTCCTCCAAGTTATGATTTTGCAACTGACGCTACACATCTCAAAAGGAAATTCATGCATAGTTGGGTTGAAAGATATTCTCCCTGGCTGGTATATTCAAGATATTTGAAGGGAGCACTCTGTCTGGATTGCGTTCTTTTTCCCGCAAGGACTATGCAGGGAGTTCAGAGTTCCTTTGTTGTGAAACCATTCACGAAATTCGAGAATATCCATGAATATTGCAAGAGCCATGTTGAAAGTAGGTGGCACTTAGAAGCTGCACGAGCAGCGCAATCCTTCTTGGAAGATGTAGTAGTGGACTTGCAAATGGTAACTGGACATCAGGTGCTCTTGGCAGAAAACAAAAATTTAATTTCATCTGTAATAACAACAATTATTTTTTGTGGGGTACACGATTTAGCTCTACGAGATGCAGAACAACCTGAAGGGATTTTCGAAGATCTAATTCGTTTGCAAATAGATTCTGGAAATAATGAGTTGAAACGCCTTACAGGTGGGGCCAAAAATGCTACTTATAAATCACCAAGAATGCAAAATGAACTTATTGATCTGTGTGGGAGTGTTGTGACCGACTTGATCATTGTAGATGTCAAGAAAGCATATACATATTCTGTTTTAGCTGACGAAACATCTGATATATCTGGGAATGAACAATTATATATTGGAATCAGATTTTTTGATGAGACGGAAATGTGCGTTCGTGAAGGATTCATTGGATTTGCATTATTAGAAGCCATGGAGGCAAAAACCATAGCAAATGCTCTTGATTGTTTTCTCGACAAGAATGGCCTAGATCCAAACAAATGCGTTGGACAAGGTTACGATGGCTACTCAGCTATGGCAGGGAAAGAAGGAGTAGTACAGAGAATAATGAGAGAAAAATACAAAAAAGCTTTATAATTTCATTGTGCGAGTCATCGACTGAATCTTGTAGTAAACGATCTGAACTCTGTATCTGAAATCCGCAATACTGTATCCACTATTAAAGACATTATCAATTTCTTTCGTGAATCCGTTTTGAGAAGAAAATACATACGCAGTATTCCAACGTTTTGCAAGACGCGATGGTCAGAAAAATACCGTAGTTTTTTAATATTCATGACACATTTTGTGGATATAGTTCAGGGTCTGGAAAATTTGGCAAAAGTAGGTAATGTTGCTACAAGAAAAAATGCATTTCAGCTGTATTGAGCTGCCACAAAACCTGTTTTTCTTATTTCAACCTGCATTATAGCCAAATATTCAGCCATGTTGGAACCAGTCGTTAATAATCTACAGCCGAAGAGTTTATACCTTCTTCAATGCTCGAACCATGCGATTAAAATTCTTTCACTTGTGAAAGATTACAGCTCAAACAGAAACGATACTATAAAAGAAATTTATATAAGGATAAAGCAGAAAGTTGAAAATCTTATGATTGATCTTCAGCCACCAAGAGTGGTGGATCGCCAGAAACATCGTTCGAATTCCCCTGCTACCACCGATGAAGAATATTGGAGGAGGACTATTCTCATACCATACCTGGATTCTTTCACAGTTTCCTTGGAGAGCAGATTCTTGGAAGAGAATTCACCAGCTTTTTCTCTTTTATTACTTCCTCCGTCGTTGATGATATCTTCATAATGAAGAAGGTCGCTGTATTACCGTTTAACGAGTTTGAGAAAATGAAGTGTAATACTACTTCTCCGATGCAGAGCCCCCATACTCAGACTACACAATCGCAGCCTTACGCGTTGTCATCCTCACTGCAAATTTCACCACCCAATCATCATCATTTCTTTCGAGAGAATCAACAACCTTTGAATGCTACACAGTTTCATCAGCAAACTATACCTTACAGCTTATTCGACCCTAAAGTTGAGAAGATAAACAATTACGAGAAAGAGGTGTATCGGATATTAAATTCAGACATTAACATCCATGAGAAGCGTATCTTATACCAGGATGCCATGCAGAAATTATTAAGCCTCAAGGATTTGCATCTAAAGGCTGCACTAAATAAGTCTGACGTTGAGGAAACAAATTTGCCACCAGAAGTAAAACCTGAGATGAAGTACGAAGACAACTTAAGAAATATCCTGGAGGTGAGTCTCCCTAACAGGGCTCGCAAATCAGGACTAACTCTCTATAATATTTTAAAATAACAAATAACTTGGAATGAGCTAGGCCAAATATTTATTGATGATGAGGTAGTTAAAGGATCAAACATTGTGGACTTAATAGCTGATCTCTCACGCGATTGGAAGAAGGGGGCTGTATCCGGCTGGCCAACTATCAAGCAAGAGCTTCAGACTATAAATTTTCCCCGCTCTTTAATCTTGAACACACGTAGACTAGCAGACTTGGATGATATTCCTAAGACACCAAGACCCGATTCTAGTCCTTCAGGTTCGTCCTACGCTTCAGATAAATTCAAACGTGTGGTTAAAGGAAGAATAAGAAAAGCACCTTACACTAAACCTAAGTGGATAATTCATAGTTACGTTATGATGTTATTAATATTATTAATTATATATATAAGGTTATTATTATATATATATATTACATATATATATATATATATAGATATATATATATATATATATTATTATATATATATATATATACATATATATATATTATTATTATTGGTTATATATTATTATTATATATGTATATGTATTATTATACATATACATATATATTATTATTATTATTATAGCTTGGTTCAATGATGATATTCTGGCCCATTTGTGAATAAATAAATCATCACATCAAACACCATGTCATATACTTTCTTAGTGATTAAACTTTGCTATATATATTATTACATATATATATATATATTATTATTATTATATATATACATATTATTATATATAATATATATTATTATTATTATTACATATATATATATATTACAAATCGTTTCTCATTTCATGTCAGTAGCCAACATGGAGGCCAAGGAGGTGGTTGATAAGTATTATTACGATGTGAAGGAGCCTAATAGCTATGGTGGTGGATTCACAAGGTTTGCCTCGAGGTTTCCGTGGATTGGGAAGAAAGAGCTGAAAGCATATTTAGAGGGTGAGGAGGCTTTCACTCTACATAAACCTGTTCGCAGAAAATTTCCTACCCGGAAAACCATAGCCCCCTGTCTCGATAGCGTATGGCAATTGGATTTATCCGAAATGGTTAAATGCGCGTACAACGATGGATATCAATACATACTTTTTACCATTGATGTGTATTCTAGATATTTATGGTTAAAACCTTTAAAAGATAAAAAGTCAGGTACTGTAACTGAAGCCTTGAGAGAAATTATAGAGGGTGACAGGCGATGGCCAAGAATGCTGTGGACGGATCAAGGGACTGAATTTCTAGGTCGAGAATTTCAAGAATTAGTTAAAGAGCATGACATGGGGTATTACAATACATTCTCAGTGAATAAAGCAGCTATAGTTGAAAGAGTAAAGCAAACTATCAAGGAGAAAATGCACTGGTACTTTACCTGCTGAAGCGGCGCACGAAAAACGCAAAGCGTTTCACGATACAAGAAAACGGTTTCAAAACACCCAAATTCCGACTGAACGAAGTAAG
>JABUQX010098154.1:0-40000 GCA_015478945.1 Trachelipus rathkii
TCATCCCCTCTCTACTATAGCTCCTTATATACTACCCTTTCCTACCTATATACCTAATATATACCCCCTACTAATACCTATATACTATATAAATACTAATTACAGCTAATACTCAATCATACTCACCACTATACCCCTATATATAATAATAATACTCACCTATCTACATACCCCCCCTACTATACCCCAATGACACTACTATCACATAATCTCTATCCACAATCCATACCCCCTATACTCTATCAATCATACTACCTTATACTATACCTAATACTATACTACTATATATATACTACTATACTACAACTATATCCCTAATATACCTTATATATATATACCTATATCACACATATTATTTGAATATACTATATATTATATATATATATATATATCATAATAAATATATATATATTATACTACCTACCACCATATATGTTGTTGAGCTGACTACTATATTATAATTATATATATATATATATATTATATATAAATAACAGTATATATATATATAAATATTTAATAATAATATACAGCCTAAATAATTATATATTATTAACGATTTAATGTATGTTTCACATATGAAACATTTCTTATCAAAAGAAAGTATAGAAGTTATATTATTATATTTATTATACGAAAAAGCAAATATATATATACTATATAATATACATCATATACTATATACCTATATATATATATACCCCGCGCTTCCCACTCAATACTATATATACTTATATTAATTATAATAATATACTTATATAATATATATACTTATATAATATATATAATATTTTTTTTTTTTTTTTTTTTTTTTTTTTTTTTTTTTTACAGAAATAGTCACAACCGCTCACAGGCAGAACATTATTTAAGGAGTGGATGTAGAACATTAACAGATGTGTCAGAGATGAATAGCTTTATACTCCGCACGACAGTTGTTGACACTGGGACCTTGCACTTAGTTGCGAGTAGCTCTACTGAACTACCGGGGGACTTTATGTATAAATCAAATATAAATACAAAAAAAAATATATTATACTACATATATATTAAAAAAAAAACATAAAACAACACGACATACAATAAATAGCGATAATCGCATAACAATATAGTAAATATTATCATTATAATATTAGTTAGTTAAAATATAAATCTATATATTTCAAACAAATTCATTATATTACACTATCAATCGTACAATTTATTTATTATTAAATCTTCATTGCCATTAATTTGTATTATTATTATTATTATTATTATTACATTATTATTAATTACTATTATATTGTATTATATTATTATTGTTATTATTATTATTATTATTATTAATTATTATTGATTATTATTATTAATATTTCACAAAAAAAAGAACAAACTTTAAGGCTTATATTTTATATTTACTATTCGTTTTAAAACATATTTTATAATTATGCATTGACTTCAGTTATTATCAACGTATATTAATTGGAGTTATTGAATATATTATGCAATTAATATATTATGAAATATTCTCAATTATTATATATAATAATTTAAGCCGTTTTCAACATATGCACGGAGAAGTAAAGTATGACAGTTGAGGTGGTTACAATTTTTGTACAAAGAATAAGAATGGTCGAAAAATCAAATTCTATGAAATAGTTATTCAATGAAGATTTCTATGCATCATATCAATGACAGAATGAAAAGTAGATTCTAAATTCTAAAAAAAGAACAAAATTCGAATGTACGATCGCTACAACAACCAATTATTATTATATCTTATTATATTAAATTCTCTATTAATTAAGAATTCTTGGGTAAATTTATAAAATCGTAAATTATTTTTCGCATTTTTCTTCTTAAAAATTTTTTGAGTTCTTGATACCATTGAAACGGTTTTAGCATTCGAATCTCCTATCAAAGTGACAGCAGACACTCTACCGGCAAAGTGCACGTCAAGGGAGAAGAAATGGAATCGGATCCCATAAAGTACCAGACTCAAAGTCTCTGACCCCATAACTAACTTCTGCTTGTTCCATCCCACATCTTTCCAATCCGTTCTCTTCTTCCTTACTAATTACATATCAATGTTGATCTTCGACGATTCACAGATTCTATATATCAATTATTACATTATATTAAACTAATAATACTTATTAATAATATAAACATATATAAAATATATAATATATATATATAAATATAATAAGTAATATATATAAATATATAATATATATATAAATAATATATTATGATATTTATAATAATTTTCAATATTTCAATATTTAAAACAATTATTTTTAATATTTTAATAACACATAAATTATCACTTCATAATACAATTAAATTAATTTAACATTACTACATAATTACTTGCATTGTTTTAGGTTAAGTAATTATATAACAGTATTAAAAAATGCAATTAAATTGGGCTAGAAGCTGCAAACAATTTAAAAATTCCTGATTAAGAAATCTGAGACTGCGTCACCACACAACGACGAGATGACACCACAACAGCCCTCTTTAATTTTGGTACTAAAAAATATACAATATTTTTACATTTTTATATACAAGAAACAGTTATAAATGCTTATTAATTAGCGGTTATACCACCCTTGACTTCCTGACACGGGAAATAAACTATTCTCCAGATACATTTATTCTCTCTATTACGGCACTTAAAAGAGATTAAATCAATATACATCTAAATAAAGCCATATACAAATTCAATAAACTTAAATATGAATTAAGAACTATCTCATAAACATATGAGAAATATATAACACATTTACAAAAATACTATGTAGGATTAAACACCAAAAAGAAGTAATTTTCCACCTTAGTTCATCTAAAAGAGGAGAGCAGAACAGAGGATGGAATTAATTACAAAATAATATAAACTAATATATATGGACTTATATACTCTTGTTGCCACAAAGAAAGATCATCTTTAATTTTAAACAATTTTATCATGGTTCATTTCAATATTCTAATGCTAAAAACTTAATAAATAAAATAAAAACAAATTTAACTTATGTAAATTTTAAGTCGACTTTCTCATATAGAATTCATAAACTTATTTTTCATGTATACCCTTCCGAAAAAACAAAAAATAAGAAAATTTCACTTAAATTTGAAAGAAAAATATTTGAAAGTGTTCAAAAAAGGCCTCACCAAAAACAAAAAACATCCGCACACTCACCCTTAATAATACAAAGAAGAGACATTCAAAGATCATTCATTTATCCAATCAAGAGGTAAAAGCACATATCCCTATTATGTGATAATAGCTTAACAATAATAAGCTATATATCCAAAAATATATTATACTAATACACATAATATATTCTAATACCTATATCACCATAAAATAATAATATACCTATACACTATTAAATAATAAATATTACAAATAATATAATAAAACATAATATATATAACTATAACACATATAATATAATATATATATATATATAATAATAAATAAAATAATAAAGAGAATAAAATATACAATAAAAAGAGTAAGTGTGTGATGCTTTTTCATTTCCAGATGAGGAGGAATATTTAATCTTAGCTGAGGCACAAGTAATCCTACCAGAGCCCAAACAGTATCCCTTGATACATCCTTATCAAACAACCCTATTCCTCCCCCTAGATTCACACCTCCGGAATCCCACTTCTCTCTCTCACTTCTTTCTCCTATTAACAATAAATACTTTTAAGAGAACCAATATTTTGGACATGTTACTGAAGCTGAAAAGAAAAGAGAAAAATGAGATTAGTAAATACAGAAATAAGCACGGAAAAGAAGAATAAGAAGACAATTAAGAAGAAGCAGAAGATAAAAGACGCAAGCTGGCCACTCAGCATTCTAAGCAACTGTTAATATGTGATAAAGATCCAAATCAAAAAGCATAGCAACATTCTAGTGGTCAGAAATACATCAAACATGCTGAACAAGAAGGAAACCACACTTTCATTCTTTATATTTTCTCTCCTCTACCCTATTTTTTTCCCTTCCACATACCTTTTTATACCTTCAATATCCACTCTGTTTCATAAAGAATTGCACTTAGATATCCTCAAATTTGTTGTCAAAAAGAAAATAAAAACATACAATAAATTCATGTATACAATCATTATTATTAACAACTTTACGAAGCATTACATAATCTTAAAACTTTTTACTCAGACAGGAGTCTTCCTTAATAAAAAATTGCAATTCTCTTTTTGGGATCTGTATCCGATATATTCAAACCACTTATGTAATCATTCAACCAACATCTTCAATCAACAGCGTTCCACAACATGTATTCCAACACTTTTTGCCTGAAACCATCAACAAAAAGCAATAGTCCTCTGCTTCACAATTGTCGACCTTGCTACTCTAATAGCATCAGCTTTCTGACTCTCCATATAATAGGAACATTATTCAGTAATTTGGATTCTTTCATAAAGCGAACAATATACCAGCCAATAATAGAGGAATTTAATCTAACCTTCCACATAACCAAAGAATCATATCCAATACACAAACTTATATTTCACACCTTATGTTCTCACAATTACTCCACCAATAACCCATTTGAACTTCCTTTCATTTTCTTATCATCACTCTACAATTTCGCCATTTCTTCAACCTTACCTACTTCTATCGCTCACCTCAAAACAAAGATCAGGTTTGTTACTATGACTGCAAGTTAACAATAATTCTACAGATGAACCATTAAGAGGAATACATATATAGTGAGTCAACTTTCATATATACCAAACATGACAAAACTCTGATTATCAGGCAACACTTATAACCAATCAATCATTATGTTCTCTTTCTGATCCCAACCACTACCACAATTCCTGTCTCCATGATACTGAATTTAAATTCCTAAATATATGTAATAAAACAAAATTATCGCCTACTTCAACAAACAAATTCCGGTTTTAACTTTACATTTTAATAACAATAATAACTCCCCGAAATTTTTCAGATACCAAAAATCACCAGCGATAATATGAACAATTAGTACACTAGAATTACTAATATAGACCCTTCTTTCAATCAAAATACAACTGCTCTCACAGTTACATTTTATTCTCCTAAGATCTACAAATCAAGTTTAACAACATACTCCTTAATAATCATAACCCAGGCTCGCATTGCAATTATTTAAACAAAAGCACATTAAAGAAGTTTCTTACCGGTTCTTAATCTTCTAAGTCCAATCTCCCCTTCTTATTGGCATCTAATTTTAGAGGTATACAACACAATTTACCTCTTTCTTCACATTAAACAACTTTTCAATATCAATATTCGACTGATTATTTCTCTCAAGACTTTCATGTCATACACTCCTTTTTTTACATAATAAAACATAACATTTAAATATGTCCACAGAACCCTTTATAATTTCACAGATTCTTCAATTTTCTTCAACCCTTGCATATTTCTTTGCTTTCTACTAACTAATTTTATCAGTTATATACAATACCTCACAAGATATTTATAATTAATACACACAAACACCCCAAAAATACCTAAAAAAAATAAAAAAAAAATATATAAACAAAAAAAAAAATATCATATGATAAAACTATAAAAATAAAAAACAAAAAAAAAAAAAAAAAGAAAAAAAAAAAATTAAAATAAACCAGAAAATCTTTGATCAAATTGTCTTCATCTTTTTAGATAAACATTCATTGGATCAACAGTTTATTTATTAATAATATCAGATATAATTGACTGCTAGTAAAAAATGCTAATACTCCAAACCAAGCCATAATACTCACCTCCTGGTCCTACTAATACAATCCCAACATCAATATATAATAGTATGACTTGGAAGTCAAACCTAACTCACTCCACTCACCACTATCAAACAAATCTTAATAAGGATTATTAAAGCTATTACTAACCTTAACTTCTCACTTTGTATTAGCGATTCCCAGCTCTTCAATATACTTTACACAATCGATGCTTTCATATAAGTAATCTTTGATGAATAATATATTTCAGGTTCTTTGTTTAGTGATAATTTTTAGTGACGCTAAATGTTTGACTTTTTTTTTTTTCTATCTCTGTTATTTCTGGTGTTCTGACAACTTCATATTATACGACAATCATAAATTCTCGACATCAACCACTTTTTCTAGTTTTTGTTCAGCTCTCTCAACCCCATTAACAACACTGACATCATCTTTCTATATTGTTCACTTCTTGTGTAAACAACGCTAGCAACGTGTTAAGTCCGTTTCGTTCTAGCAATTTTGTTCGCTACGCTCGATAAAGAACAAGATTACTCTTACGCATTTTAAAAGAATGACGGTTTTTTGTAGCAAAAGAAAAGAATACTGCAGAATTAAAGTCTTATTCATTTTATCAAAAACTTGTTTTACAAACATTACAAAAATCAGCTGTTACTATGATTGACTTCAAAAGGAATGATTGGAGGTATTATTAATAAAAATGAAGAATAAATGATGAAATTTTCAGAATAATTTTAGATTTTTAGGAGAATAATAAAAAAAAGGAAAGGAGATAGATTATTATTATTTATATACCTATATATATACTAATATACTATATACAATAATATCATATAATATATAATAAAAATTATATATATAATAAAATAAATACTATAATATAAATCAAATATATATAATATAAGTAAGTAAAATAATGAAGTAAATGAATAGAAATTAAAACTATTTGTAATCACACGTATAAACATATATATATAATACTCATAATTTACTTAATTATATTAAAGAAATATTATTACCAATATATAATAAAAAATATTAATATAAAATATTAACTAGTAAATACCTATATTAATACATATCATAACATATAAATATAAAAAAGATAATATTAATAATTATTATATAAAATATAATAATACTAAATCTATATAACTATATATATCATTTATATTACACTAAATAATATAATATATTAAAAAACCTATAAAAAAGGTGAGAAATACTATAAAGAAGTCATCAAGCATTCAACTGGTGTAAACTCTGCGGATTGCTATTTTACCTTCTTAGATGAATTGATAGTTAATCACTTTAGAAAATAGTAACAGCTTCGCAAATTACTTTATAGCAACATTTTTGTATTTAACGCTATATATATATAAATCTTACTTTATATATTATATGTATTTATTTGATTAACCACTGGGAAATAATTCAGTTGATTAACCAACCAATATTAATATTTCTTTCCGTTAAATAACATATAGGCTTTAATATCGCAGAAAATTGATATACATGTCGATGACACACAAGCAAGAAGTGACCAGAAGCAATAAGATATTGTAAAAATATCTAGTTGTTGAACTCAGCTTATGTACCCTAACAAAAAGACGTTGATAAGCTTTTCTAGCTGTCTCTGCTTATTGAACACAGATTTGATTTGATTTTGTTTTTTTTATTAAAGTACGACTAAATATTGTAGTAATGTTAAAGATGGTAAACTTGACTCTTTGTTAGCAGTTTAATATATTGTATGTGAGAAGGCGTTGCATCATATAAGTCCCCAATTTAAGAAAACGACTCTTGGAGTATATCAGCTGAGTATTGATTAACTTAAAATAGAAGTTAAATTTCTATTTCACTTAACCTGTCAAATTGCAAATATAAATTTGGTAATAAAATAAAATTAATTGTATTATATTTGACAGGGTTTAAAACCGATTTTGGGAATTCCTCTGAATCTTCTAGACGAGTGTTGTATGGATGGGATTACACACTGAAGTCTTCAAAGATTTCTAAAGCTGGGATTTTTCTTGTTCTAGAAAGTTGGGATTCCAATACCTGAAGTCCTCTGCAAGAATATAATTTGATAAGCCGGGATTCATATACGCTGACTCCCGGTCTTTTAGCTGAGAGTACTCTTGAGTAGATGATTACTCTTAGTGAAAATCTTTCTTCGTGTGCTATTTGAAGTTGGAATATCATTAAAAATCTGAATCCTTTCTTCTTAGGAGTTGTTTTCGGAGTTGTGGTATCGTCTGAATCCTTACTCCCTGCAATATCTAAACGTTGGGAGGTTCGGACCTAGAATTCTTATTTCCTACTTAATATAGTAACTATCAGCATAGTTGTGATTCTCACTGAATATATCACTACACTTGGTAACATTCCAGTCATAATTCAGTTAAGTCATCATTTATTCACAAATTGTTGAGTTCTGGATTAATCTTCAACTTCAAGGTTGTATGCAAAACAACCTCAATTCTTGAAAGGTCATATCTACCACCTTCCTTATGAAGAAACCAGATCTCCTAGTCAGATATACATATTTTACAGCATGGAACCACCTACCAGTAATTCTCCAACTTTTACTGTAACTGCCATTCTAGTTCAATAGCCAATAATTCGTTTATTCCTTATATGTTTATAGGGTGTAGGACTGTAGTGATAATAATTAATATTTGTCAAGACTCCAACCGATATATTCTGAGAGAGTTTTGTAAAAACTAATCATTTTCCTCGTGTGTCCTCAATATCCTTTGATATTGTTTATAATTTGTTTATCATACTCTATTCTCTATAAATACTACAAGGAACTAAATCGGTAGCTCTGGAGATACCTTTTTATCGAGATTAAAACGATCGGAAAGCTCCGGGAAATCGCAGCTATCATGAATCTCTATCATCTTTAGCTAGGTTAAAAATCTAGATTGTAGAAAAACTTTTCTTATATTAAATACCATAAAACAATCCATCTTCCAAATAGTCATTCAAAGTCAGCGGCCTCACGGAGATCCTGAAGACTATACTCCGTTATGGAGAAAGCCTAAAATTGATCATATATTACAACCTAAATTTAGAAAATTTGGTTCTATCGGTCAAGGTTTATAAAACTCCAATACTTAATGTAAAAAACTATACAATAATGTTTTTAAGATTTTGATAATCCTCTCATATAAAGTGATCCTTATCGTAATCTATCTAATTCTTCGACTTCATATACTTCCAACGAAAGAGACGGAGAGTTAATACTCACCGTCGGTAACAACTTGTTGATCCAGCGACTTCCATACTCTGCCACATAAATAAATTTAAGTGGCCGCCCGAACAAGGATGCTGTTTGAGTCTAGCGCTTGCGTTGCGACTAGGATATGTGCTCTCAAAAAAGCTCACATCGTCATATTTTATTTTTTGAAAAATCATAGATTCTCTTCAGTTCTCTCTCAATAAATATCTAATCTTATTTGTACTTAAATTGACAGATTCTGAGAGTTAGTTAGTATAATAATCTCCACATACTTTGAAATACTTTCTTTATGAAACTTAAAAGAAAAATGTCAGAAAAACTCAACAAAAGACTTGGATAAGCAACATGGTGCTGAATAGCATGAGGATTTGGATATAACGATCACAACTCTTGTAGAACAATGTTGCTAGATCCATACGTTTAAGACCAGACATTGCGTGTGATCATAATAAAATATGTAGTTGTAAGAATGAGAAAATAAAATAACCATTTGCCTAAAGCTAATTAAGCTATGCACTAGCTAAACTGACTATCATTAGTCCCAATCTACTGACAAACCTTTTCACGTGAATAGACCGCAAATGAGTAACTTTATTGACTCAATACAATAGCAAGTGACTTAATGTTTGATTCAAGGCAATTGGCTCAGATAATGATAACAGTCGGATAAGAAAGTTTGAACAAAGAAACGTTCAAATGATCCAAGGTCAGGTATTTCCAAAACATAAACTTCAATTAACCATTATAGGTGCAATTTGGCCTAAATACTACTTATTTTAATGATCCCACAAGAGTATGTAGGTTTCTGCAAAGAAAACCACAAGTTATTGCTGCATACAGCTCCAACATAATTCACCCAGTATAAGTCAATGTCAATGCAGTATTATTTCTTTTCTAATACCCTAATCTTATTCTAATCCTAACCTTAATCCTAATCTAATCTTAATTCCTAATAACTAATCTTATGCTAAATACATAATATTCTTCTCTAACCATCAACTTCTTCATAATGACAATCTTGCAAATGATTCTATTACCCCCAGTAATTAACTGTCACGCACCTAACGTCTCTCTTTAGAACTCCCGATATGGGCCGAGACAATAGAGATTTTCTTTGGTGGAAAGAGAAGAGGCTGACATTTTCTTGAAAAGATATAATAAAATTACTACAAGCCATCAAAGAGAACAAAATGCCCTAATCATCAATATCCGGAGGCAACAGAATGGATTTTGAACTGGAATTCTCAGGTCGCAATTTCTGGTTGTATTCCACAAGGAATATAATCCCCAACGACTGGCCTATGCGTCGTAATACCTGATGAGTGAACCTTTACATGTACTCACGGACCACACAATGATAAAAGAGTACTTGATTAATGCTTATGCGAGAGAAGCATTGTGCTTACTTACTTCAGTATGACTTCAGGAACTCATCAGAAGCTTAGGTTGTGGAACTCCTGGAATAGTTCAATATACGAATTCGGTAAACAAGAAATCTCTTAGTTAAAAACTGGGCTGATTTTTGAGGCTTGAAATTTGTAGTTTACACTAGCAAAGAATGCCCATCACCAATGGTTAGACTGCTTGGTCGACAGTCAGAAATGCAAATTTTTGAATATATACAGAGAAATCATCAAAGATAACTGGTGAATACTTCTTGTAAACGGGAAATCATTGTGTGTCTAGGTATCAGTGGATGAATGAACGAAAGCAAAAAGAATACAGAATACAGAAATATCATGCCGCTAAAGGATAAAAAATTGAGAAGCATAAAAAATGCGATGGGAGGGGGCCTAGATAGTCAGGCATATCCTGGATACGATATGAGAGATTCATGATCTCCCTTAGAATACGCTTTCCTTGCTAGTTTTGCTCCGTATATTGAAACTATATTCGTCCGTCCAATATACTTTAAATGGTAAATGGAGTTGGGACGGGTATCAGCCACGTTAGGCTTCCTGGGAAAATAATAACGTGAATATTGTCCGAAAACTCTTTAGATTAGCAAAGAATACTGTTCTTTCCGAATTCCATTCGCCAAGCAAGTCCACTCTGAGGTCGGCCCATAACTTTTACACACGCATAGAACGGGAAGTGGACTTCAACGAATCTTTGGAGTCGTAGTCCCAGCAGAATAAACTAGCTGTAACCTCCCCTGGGCATGGAACTGATCGTGCTGAGTGGAAAAAGGTTGAACAAACGGAAACTAAAGTCCTCCTTTAACATTTCACCATCGTCCTTCCAAAATATCCGAACACAATCTCAGTAGCGCTCCCAGAAGGAAATATTAACAGAGCGGTACTTTCCACAACACTGTCGGTCATTCTCACGTAATGAAGAACGTTCCAGGGCTCAAGAATAATCGCAAACGAAACTCGTAGGCTCGTTCAGGGTGGAAGGATAGAGGAATCTCTAATGGTCGATTAACTGTGAAGAAGAAGAGTATTAAAAGCTAAATTGCTACAAGTACCTTGGGGTCTGTAGCTACTGCAAGAACCGGACCATTTAAATACCAGAGTGCCAAGCTATGGAATCACTCCCTCATATCCGTAATAACGTAAAGTAAGTATGTTCTTCTGAGAAAATCGGTCTCAGGTGGGCATTAGATGAACTGAAGTACCCTCCCGATCGCAGTGAATTCTGAACGAACTCCTCTAAAAGATACTTTAACAACTTTGACAGCATGTGCACATATTACGTGCGATTCGTGATGTTTCTTTGCCCGGCTCGTGCACATTTTGTGAAAACGCCAAGTGACTTGTCTTAGAGCTGTCGCACAATCTGTGGACATAACATGCCAATTATCTATGCTTTAAAGATAGCGTGGCCGCTGAGGAAACTTTTGGTATAAGTCTTGTGGCCGTCTTACAGTTTTAGTTTTCCTTACGTTTATTTATATGAAAATGGGAATATATATATAATTATATTTTATATATATATATATATATATATATATTATATAATATTATATATTTATAATTATTAGTATATATATAATATATAATTTTTTATATATCTCATAGCAGATGATCAGATCGTTAAGAAAAAATGAATGTGATTCTTTTTTTTTGCTTATCATTTTAATATTTGATTTATATTAATCTTTGATGAATTGCACATCATTCCAGTTTGCGTATTTTAGCTCTGAAATATAAAACATTAGGAAATAGATGTCAACCATGTATGTGCGAAGGGTTGTGCACATATATTGGACATGTGCAATATAGGTGGACATTGACCATGTCGCAATATAGAGAGAGACAGGCTGTGTGGAATTAAAAAAACAATAAAAATTATTATCTGGTAATATTTGTCTTTAGAATTTAGTACATAATGATTTCATTAATCATACTATATGCCAAAATCTAAGTGCTCCCGGAGAAGTTTTTATACGTTTACCCCGTGGCAGGCAATGTGTTAAGGAGGATGGAATTTTATTTCGTCCTATTCCCGAAGCCCGAAGAATGTAATTTTGAAAATAAACTAAGCATATTATATATACACCGGTATTTGACATGTGAATATGTATGTCCCTCACTATGAAGGTCGTTGTAAAGGAGTTGCTGAAATCGTCCCCCGTAAATCAGTTTAAGACTGTCCCAACGAGATGGTCAAATGTGTGGAAAAGGAAGTGATAATGCTTGTAATAAATGGATTATCGTTTTACGTGATGGTATGAATCAGAAGATGGTAAATTCTCGCTTAAACTTTATTCCTTATGATTAGTGAAAGACATGGTGTTGTATTAACTTGTGCAGCGATATAGAACCTTTGATGTTGTGTAAGTTGGATGATCAGGATGCTCACATTTATGATTGTTGTAGATAGTGGGGTGGGTAAACTATAAGCCGGTTAATTCTTTCTAGGGATTAAAAGAAGTTTGGGCTTCCGAAGACCATAGGAGTAGGGCATCAGTGGTTTTACGGAATGAGAAGATTCCTATTGTCTATGTAAATTAATCAAAAGAGTTTAATATGTTTTGTAACTATCTTCAGCGATTTTTCCATAGTACAGGAATAATGTAGATAACATTGATATTGGTACTTGTGCTCTTAGGGATAATATTTATTCATTGATATGTTCAAAATTATCTTCAAGGAGAAAAATTGACTGTGGTGGCCCGAGGCATATCACTTGTACGCCAGTCCATTTTAAGTTCTACTAATACAGGGAAAACGGGTGTGGTATAATTCTAATATTAACGATACTGATGTTATATACGACCAAAATAATGATCTTTTGTACTATTATTGTATCTAGAAAATGATAACTATAAATTGGCAACAAGTACCAAACTTAAAATAAAAATTTCTAAAAAGTGTCTTGAATGATCATCTGTATTCAAACATCGGGAATCTGTTATAATGCGATTTCTTTGTGACTACTTGCACTAGTCTGGGCTCCATGTTTATGTGTGCCATATAGGTGAACAGCTGCTTAGTTGGTATAGCATTTTTGGATACTGGTAGAAGGTAATTCATGTACGTCGGGTGTGCATGTTTGCAGACTGCAGAAAATTTTCTTCCAATATACTCCCACTGTTGAAAATCTGGAACTATCCCACGATGAACCGAAAGAAGGTTTCAACTTTAAGGGAATAAATACTGCATGATATTTATTGATCATTATTCTAAATGGGTGTTGTAGTATCCATTGCCACAGTAGCCTTGACGTATATAGGAAATGGAGCACAATTCTCCCTTTTCCTTCTAGTTCAAATGTATATTACGATATGAACTGGATATTTATTCCCAGATATCAATGTGTTAAAAAAACACATAAATGTGAGAATATTCCACTTCATCCCTGAGTACGGTGTCTCGAGGATTTACGAGTTTAATTAACTACTGAATGTTTAGTTTGGAGCACCCGCACTTGGGATGAAGAATTGTCTTCCTGAATATTTTAATTATTTATAAAATAGTTTATCAGGCATTGGACTTTTTTTTACTTTATTTTACAAAAAGCTCATGAACATTTAAGTGATTTTCTATTGGAAAGAGGGCAGTGTTAATTTTAAACCTTTCAAGGTGGGTCAAAAAGTAGCTCGTAAAATAAAAATGTCCAATTTCTTAATTATATAAGTGGAAAGCCATTTTGTGTTGAAGAATTTTGAACTCCAATAGGGTGTCATATTATACCCGAGAAATACTATCATCAGTAGAATAAAAGTCCATTTCTCCCTTTGATAGAGAATGGAATTGAGATTCTGGGTATTTAGAATACTGACTAGAATAGGAAATTAGTGATGCTTTTTCCTCGACCAAGGGAAAGTTGTGGATGGGGAGGATGAAATATCGTTTAAAAATGCACCCATATTTAACCTTTATTTCGTTTATTTGCGAGTTACAGTGACTAATTTGCCAGAAGGTATTTTTATACCTCCTTTGGAATACTCAACATCGGCTATTTTTATATGTCGTATATATAAGTTTACCAGTATATATTTTATTTCATTTATTTATTTTCATTTTTTTTACTCTCTCTGTACTTAAAAACTTCTGTGTTATAATGCTTGAGGTGAACGATGATTCTAGTTTACTTTAGAGGATTCCGAATTCTAGTTTCTCTGAGATAGATTTATAATATTCTATAGTTTGCTATGATATGGGTAGTACACTGGGTCAACGCATGATGAAATAGCTTACCAGTTTTAAATTAATGATATGTATTCAATGAATAACCTATTAGATAAATACCCTCTGATCATTTTCCTGCAGGGTAACAATGATGATGAAGCCTTATAGTTTTCCAAGCTCACAGTTGGAGTTCCTATTCGGAAATAGGTTGGTCTACGGATCCAGTCTTATATTTTCTGGAGCCTAATAATTTCCACTCAGTCTCTTCTGATGATCTATGATTTGGTCGGAAGAGAGTTATTGTGGGTGAATTTGCCGGACCGATTGGTAATATTTTTTGATTTGGATAGTTCTTCAGTTTTTCAAAGGACTGAATTTTATTGGTTTAGCCCGCCAAAATGTATTTTTTCATAAGTCCCACGGTGAATGAGTTTCGTTCACCCTGTTCCCGGAGATAGAATTCCACTTTTTCAAATAGTGGGAGAGGTGTTTGGTGATCCACCAAGTCATGTTGATAAGTTAATGTTGATTTGGTCATAGATGAGGAATCTTGGGAGAAGAATTGATGATCTTCTCGCTTAGAGTAGAGGACAGTTCAGATTTCCATGTTAGTATGTCGACTCCATTGGGGTATGTACGTCAAAGAAGAAGCAACGTCTTTTATCTTGTCTTCGGGGTTTAAAATGAAAGATTGTGTCTGTACGAAGTAATAGCGGCGAGATGAAGTTGTTTGCTTTTATACTGATTTAGAAATGAAACTTTGTCATTTCCTATGATGGAACTAATTTAACTAACTTGGAATTTAAACTTATTCGGTAACATTGTTCGATAGTTCTGAAAAAAAAAAAAAACTCTTATTCTATCTTTTTAATCTCTTAATATGGTGTTCTTAATATGTCTCTTAACATTGTCATCTATCGAAGCTATTTTGAATGTATGCTTTTAGTGTGCTGATGTCCAAACGCTTTAATTTAAGGACGAAAAAAACACCTCTGGTGTACCAATAATTTTGAAAAATTGATTTCTATTTTGCATGTATGCTTGCAGACTAAAGATTAACTATTAACTAATATTCAAAAGGTCTGTGTATGATCCTACTATTTAACAAATGGTTAGATATATATAATCAAACTTCTAAGTATTTTTATAAGGAAAATATGCATATTGATTAAATATATATTCATCACATTAATCTTAAATAATATATAATATATATAATATACTATATTATATATTTATATATATATATACTATATATATATTATATAGTTTTCTTATATACTTTAACTAGCACATGATTGTTTTAATATAATTATATATATTTATTTATTTGGGTTTATATATGTACTACTGTTATATATATATAGGATTCCAGGTTTCAACGACTGTCATGTTTGAAGGTTGTGACGAAGAGCTTTAAACTATTTTACCCCAGTTTGTCGGTTGAGGAGATAATTAAGATGTTTATGAGGACGTAGCCTGATGAGTTGACATCCATTTAATATGGAAATGGATGATTAAAATAAAATTTAATGCTTGAATTATAAGATTCTAGATTGTTTTTATTTTTGAAAGGTAATATAATGAAAAAAATTTGATTATTATTGAGGGATGGAGTGTTTTCGATGAACAAAAATGATTAACTTTGAGCCTTCTTGTTGTTTATAAAGTTATTGTTAATAATTTTAGTTTTATAATTATTAAATTTGTTTTTTTTTTATAACTAGTTTTTAATAATTTAATTTGTACTTGTTTGATCCAAATTCAATAAGTAAGTTGAGAATGGAGAAGGTGATAAATGTTGTTTCTCTATATCTTTTTCGTCGTGACAGTTTATTATAGAATAAAAATGATAATATTGACTACCTACTTGATAATTTTTTTTTTATTGGAAATTCCACCATGACTCAATAATTGCCGGATATTTGATGTTTTCAGGATTTGATCTGCCATAGTTAAAGACATTAGAAACATTTTGTGTATAGGTATGGCTCAGACATCAAGTATTCTGCGCCATTGTTATGGCAGAGAGATTTATGAATATCAATAAAATTGTTCTGATGTAGGCCGAATTGGTGTTTGCCGTACCTGTGTTCAAGCATATAACGTATGGAAAAAATTACCTGAGGCTATGAAGGTGATGCCAATCCAAGTTTACTTTACAGTCTTGGGAAGATATGTATGTTGTCCACCAAGAAATTAGTCAGTTGGGAACCATAGGCAAACCACTGTCATATACGTTGATTGTACAAATGCAATTTTTATAGAAGAAAATACTATGGGGTATATAATTCGTAGAGGGGCGATTAATGAGTGGTTTGTTTATAATGTTGTTAAGGAAAGTACTATTGTACTATTCTTTATATCAAACAGGCAACTTTTACTTATTCTTTTTGTTGTTGATGGTTTTACATCAGACGTTTATTCTTGAATCTAATGATAATGGGAAAATTGATTAAAATTACATAAAAATGGGTATAATTTGTGTAAATTTTAATGTGTAAATTTTGTAAATTATATATCTCGTTTATATGAGAGTTGAGTATTTTCCCCTGGGCTGTTTTATGCCTTTGTATTTACTCCGTTTCTCAAAGAGTGCAAATTGGGGGGTTTAGATTAGTGGGGGAGGATTAAGGAGATATTGATCCATAGCTCTGGTGTAATTGGATGTGTATTTTATTCTGGTGGATGTTTATCCTTGAAAATGTTTTTTATAACGTCTGACTTTGGAATTTTTGATCAGCTTATAATCTTTATTTTTTACATGTATTAAGTTGATAACATGGGTACCATAATTCCTTGTTATGAATTAATATATTTCCTTTTAGTACCTCTTGTTATGATTATATTAATATATTGATAAAATATACAATTATGAAAGAAACAAATTAAAGGTCTAGAATGTTGTGCTCATTTCCAAGACGTTGATAAGCTTTCTAGGCTGTCTAAGGTAGTGCTCGATTTATTTTGATTTTGTTTTTTGTTATTATGGATAATTTTTGTTAGTAATGTAAGATGGTAACCTTGACTCCTTTGTTAAGTTTATATCTTTGGCTGGAAGCCGTTTGACATTATCATTTAGAAACGTTTGGATATATCAGGGTATGTTTCTTATCATACATAGATATTGGTGACTTTCAATTTGAGTGTTATATTTTGTTGTTTATGGTCTCAATAATTATGTTTATATTTGACGGGGTTCGATTTGGGATTCCCTGAATCTTCTAGAGTTTTATGTGGATCCAACTGATTATATATAAAGTAGATATATATGATATATAGATATAGAGATTAGAGTTCCTTAGATATAATATATGCGGGATTACATACTGATAGTCTCTTAAGGCTGAATACTAATCTGTGAGTTCCTGTATAAAAATTATGTTAAGCAATGTTCTAGCAAAATCTCAATCTTTCTTTCTTGAGATATATATAGAGATAGATAGTTCGTCATATAATATACTAAAGATTGGGGTTCGGCTGATTCTTTCTCTTAATGTATCTCAGACATAGTAAATAGTAATAATAGATCATATACATATAGAGATAAGTAATCAGTTGATCCATAAATTTATCATTTGTTGAGTACTGGATATCTTTATTTTGGATTTATCAAGACATGAGAAAATTAATGGAGGTATAGATATATATTATAGATATGAGCATAGATAGATATATATATATATATAAATAGAATATATAATATATAGTTATATACCTGATTATATTAATATAATCTTATTTTAGATAGATATATTGTGTAGATATATATATATATATATAGATATAATATATTCGAGGATTTTGTAAATAATATTTTTATATGTGTATTATATAGATTATATTATATAGATAGATATATATATTATATAGATATAATAGAATATAGCTTAGATTTATAACGTAAATCGAGAAAAATAGGAAAAGAGTAAATAATCTAAAATCTTTAGCTAGAGATATATATAGTTGTAGCCTTTTTATTGTGTTCAACGCGTAAAAATAAATATATAATATATATATAGAAGATAAGACTACTCTTCGTTACGTGAGAAGGCTAACTGCTTATTACCCTGATGGGTGTAAGGTGTTGTGTGTGATAACAATTCAAGATATTTATGATAAACTAAATTCGTATTTTCTATATTGACACTTCGTAATCTTTAATTCTTCGAAATTCATTCTCCAGAGGCGGAGAGAGGTACTACGCGGGTAACTTGTTGATCCGGTCTTTACTATTCTTATAAATGAAGAATATGATGAATGTTATAGAATATTTTAGATTTTTGGAGTATTAAAAAAAAGGAGATTTTGCCCTTTTCGCTTTATATATATTATATATATATATAATATATATAATTATATTATAATAATATTAATTAACTATATATAATATATTTTATTATTAATTTTTGGACAAGTTTTGAACGCTTTGTATTTGTGATAAACAAATTTTGCCCATGCATTATATGATACATAGATGTTCTAGGGCGAATGATTTTTTTTTACCTGTTTAAGGGTGAAATAGGTTAGGTTAAACGGTTCGTTAGGTCAGGTTCGTAGTAGTTTAAAAATTGAATTTTGCTAAAATCTATTTATGTATATACCTGTACTTTAATTTTTTTTTCCATGCTCCCGGTCTGCGTTATTGAATTCTTACTTATATATAATATTATTATTTATTATAATATATATAAATATTTTTTGGGTTATATTTATTATTATAATCTACATTTAAAACTATATTTTCAGTTAGATTTATTAGGATAGCTAGGTAGTTGATATACAGATATATTAATTAATTTAATATATATATTATATATATTATATATTATATAATAGATATAGATATTTAAGATTAAATAAAAAATAAATTAAACTACCTATTGTAATTTTATCAAAATTGTCTTGTGAGATTAAAGCCATTTTTTTTTTTCACTGGCCTATAGTAGGAAAACATTATCATTGATTTTTATATGATTTTTAAGGATAATTTAAATTGTGAATATCACGCAAATATTTGACACATGTATTATCAGTAGCAATAATATTGATTCATTGATAAAAAAAAAGAAAAGAAAATATTTATGTAAAAATTTCTTGCATTTCTTTATTTAACATTTATTCGGGTCCTTTTTCCTTTAACGTTCGAATGCTCGAATTCCAAGACTAGTTAAAATTTTCAAAATTTTCTTAAATATTTAGGGCCATATTTATGGAGACTTTCTGCTAAATTCTGTAAGATGTAAGACATTTTGCCAAACGAAACGGCTTTACAGAACTCTGATATTCTTATGTCTAATTTATGCTTTTTTCTTCCATTATGGACTATGGATTTATCATCTGACTCTTTTTATTTTTTAAATTTCTCAGTCTGAAAGCCGTTAATCTATTACCTAAGTTAGGAAATTATTTACCTTCTCATAAACTTCTAGTTTTTCCCATCCTGATGCCATAACTTATGCTAATTAACTTTTCTAATTCACATTGCCCATTCAGTTCATCTGAAGGAATCATATGAGAATATGAAACTCCTTTTGGAATGCCGTCAAGTACAAACAGTTTGTATGATAAATCCTTAAGATACTAACAAATTATAATTTGAAGGCGCGAGATAGTAAGAAAGTTAAGAATTTTTATGATAATGTCTTTTAGCAGTTGAATGCAGTACCGCTTATATCTTCTCGGGCATCTGAAATATACGGCACTAGTCCATTTTTGTAAAACTTTCATCCATTCAATATTACAGCCAATTTGAACAATCAATAGACCATTCTTACAGTTTTCATTAACTTAAGATATTTTTACAATTTGATTACTGAGGTTTGACGGCATTAGTATATTAATGGACTTGTCTTTCACTATCTTTAATCAATCACTGTTCTTTTCCAATTTGCCTAATGATGGTGGAACATGACGAGGTTTTGATAATGGGAGTATATATAGTCAATTAATTTTAATTCGGGAGTTAGATTGTTAAATATCATCTTTGGTTATGATGCCTGATATCATGCGCGCTAGTTCCTTGGTGTCTTATTTTTCAACAAAATTTCCAAGCATATTTAATAATCTCAGCTGTGACAATTACTCATGTTGAAGCAAAAACAAGCATTTCTCCTTTTGATCACATATTATCGATAACATCCTACTAACACGTTAAAATGATTTCTCTTTTTTCTTTTTGTCGATATTGGGTTTACTTGCGAAACATGATGGGATTTTCCAATCTAGGATAATATCAGTATGTTTTTCATTTATTTGCGTCATACATGCCACCAAATATTTTTATAATATCATACAATTCCATCAATCCCAACTTTCACCCTTTACAATTTTCAATTTCAAAGGATTCTAGAGAACCTCAAATATTGTTCCATCTTCATTTCAAATAGCTTTTATGTATATGTGGCATTTTCCCATCTTAAATATTTGGTTAACATCATATTTCAGGATGTATCGACCATTTATTCTCTTTAAACTCTATATCTAACGTAATTATACTATATTTCATTGAATATCATAATGACACTTTCTTCGCATATATAGCCATTTTACGTCTAAATTTGTAATGTAATAAATATTTCATACTTTTTATGAATTTCATAAAGCAGGGACTGACTATGTTCAATGTTATTATACTTTTCAGATCAGTGGTAAAAATTTATGATTTATCCGACAAGCAGGTACATTCACTTAGTTATTGCTTCAAATACATTCATTGCAAAATTTTAAATTCATATTGTAACGTAATTGAATGATTTAATAATCATTAAATGCTAAGTCTTGAATTTCTAAACTGACCAATTACTTTTCGATATTATTGCTACCTATTCTACCATATTTTTATTCATGGTATCTTGACGGAATTGTCTGTGTCTGAGAATCTTGCCATATTTTTGACTCTTAAACCTCAGTCATTCTGCAGATGCTTATTTAAAAAATAAAGATGATTTTGAGATGTAGCATTTTAGAAAATTACCCTTTGGCTACAATTAACATCGTATTTTATCTTTACACCTTGTGGACATTCCCGCACCCAGTGATAAATGTATGCAGCTGAGATTGTTAATTTTTTCTTTTTTTTTTTTTTTTTTTTTTTTTTAGCAATAGATAATACGCTTCAGGGAAGAGCTTCTTAGGAGGGGTGTACATTTCGGTCGGGGAGGAGCCAAGCAGAGAGATAGCTTCACATTCTCACGTTCAGTTGGGAACGATGGGACCTCCGCTTATGTATTGGCAGTGTCTCACGAGGCTCGGGTGGTTTTTTTGTATAAATAATTAAATACAAAAAAAAAATCATACATATATATCCTCTACATAATAATATATTACTATAATATTATATTATATATTTTAATATTATTATGATTTAAACATATAATTTCAAAACACTCATTAATTTCATATTAATATCTGTCACTGTATTTAATATTGTTATTTTTTATATATTATATATGATTTAAAACTAATATTAATATGTTCTAACACTATATATCATACTAATCCCACTAAACTACTAATACTATTAGCAAGTGTCACTTCCAAATGAAGCATGCAATTGCGTATCTTCATTAGATTCCTGTCCACTTTTCCACATTTGAAACTAGGCTGTTCTTGATTTGAAATAGACTGATTGTCCTATGATATTTTGGTCTGAATATTATATTCCCCTGAGCCTTTTTCTTAACATTCCATCATTCTACCTATTGATTGTTACATTTCACTATTCTGATCTCACCCATAGAAGCATACTTTCTTTCAATAGCTAGTTTGAGGATCTTATAAGATTATATATTGGCTGATGTCCTTATTTTCTGATGTTCCACTAATGATTCTATTCTTATTAAATTCTCTTTATTCCTAATCTTTTTTAATATTAACCAACTTTCCATTCAAGTTTCACGAGCCTTTCTTTTCTGTTTTTTTATAGCATTATAAATCTGATATGTATTGTTGGATATTTCAGAACTTTTTCATTAGTTTTGTTTCATTCACATCTTGTTCAATTTCTTTTCTTGTCTAATGTTTCCGATCTATGCATATATTATATATATATATATTATATTATATAATATATATAATATATATCATATATATATATATATATATATATATATATATATATAACCTTCCATCCTTATCAAAATCATTCACCTTTCTATATTTTACTCCTCCTTTCACTCTTTTAGCCTCATCTAAAATTCTCTGTTTTATCACCTCATACTTAGGTACACCCACACTCACAACAGCCTTGTAAAAATCAAACATACAACCTTCCAAAGACTCATCCAATTCCTTCACCCAAAATCTTTTATTTTCACTAAATTTCTTATTACAATAGCTTTCATACTCCCTGAAAAAATCAGTCACCTCCTTTGATCTATACACATTAAATTTATTTATCTTAGGTATATCTCTAATAAGAATGCTTCTTTTCACCTCATAGTCCATATCAGTTGATTGACTATCTAAATCATTCCCTTCATTCCCATTCTCTCCTTCATTCGAACTTGAATACAATGAGTCAATACTCTTACTTTTCTTTAAATCCATCCTCCTCTCATGCCTTCTGTTCCTAGATGTTTTCCTTTTTTTTTTTATCTTGTTTCACCCTGATCTCATCCTCATTTACATTACCAAAATCAACATCATTCTTACAGCCTTCTACAATAGGAGTAGAGATAACTTTCTTCCTAGTACCTGTCGCTCCATTTACACTTGCGAACTTGCTATTCATCAACTCCTCAAATTTTGAAGAAATTTTCTCTTACATTCGTTTTTCCATTTCTTGCATACAATCTGACATGTCTCTCAATTTATCAATCAGCTCCTCATTCTCTTTTTCTTAATATCTTAATTTTATAAATGTTTATTATATTATTACTAACATTCTGAAAATTATAAAAGATATTTAAGTTTGCTACCTCACCTTCAATTATATCATTGCACTAGAATATAGTTAAACAATGGTATATATATATATATATATATATATATATATATATACTATATAATATATATAATTTAAATATCAATATTAATTTAAAAAAATTTTAAAAATTATAAAAATTATATATATATATATATATATATATATATATATATATATATATATATATATATATATATATATATATATATATATATAATTATAAGTTCTTAAGCATGCAATCCCTATAAAACATTAATGGCAACTGACTTTTACTCAGTGCGATGCCGGTAACGACCTACAAAATGAGATGCCAATAATTAATTTATTCTGTCGTAACATAAAAACAGTCGATGCTAGAGAAAAATAAAACATATTTGGAATCTGTATAAAAAAAAAAAAAATCAAAAGGAACCAAAAATTTTTTATTTTTTTTTATATTGTTACTATCTAAAAGTTTCTTCATAATTCTTCACCCCAAAAAGAAAGAAATTTCGACCTAATTATTAACTAATACATGATAAACCAACAAAAATGGCTGATACTACTGATACCGATACTATCGTACATACAAATATTTGAATATATAAAAATATAATAATGTTTTAAATACATATTTAAATTAAATATATTGCACATAAGTTTGTTTTGAAAATGTCACGATGTTTTGGATTTTGACGTAAATTCTTCTTCTTTTGGCACTGAATGTCAATTGAATAGTTGAATAACAAGGAAAGGTCCAATCAGTAGAGGAGAACCTGATGTTTTCTTGATTCGATTAACACATGTTGTTCATGTTTTTAAGCTTTGGTGACATATGTAGAAGGCGAAGATTGCCCTAAAATCATTTCCTTTTTTATTGTAGCGATAAATTTTTTATAAATATTAATAGGCAACATTGAAATGCGAATGAGGCCAATAGTTGGGCAGAAAGGCACAGGCTTTTCTCATGTTTTCTTGATTCAATCAATGCATATTAAACATTTTTCAAAGCTTCGGATATGAAAGAAACATTACAGAACATTTGTAGAGGCGAAATTGCCTGAAATCTAGTTTCTTTATTTTAATGGTAAGTTTCTTGATACGAAGGAAACATATTAAAAATGGGAGATGGCACAGAACCATTTAGAATTTGAAAAGGAATCTGAGTTCGTAGTGGAATCCAAAAATGAGTTTCTGACTGTAATCCAAAATTAATTGAGAATGAGAAGTCTGTATCAATAATGTTTGTTTGGTCATCTTTTTGAAGTGATCTGATTTGGAAGTTTTAGTTTTATCGTTTTTTCTTCTTCATTTTGATTGTTTTCCTTTGCTTATCAGAAGGAGCTGATTGAAGTTCTGGGTGTTTTTCTCCAGGTTCACCAATTATATAGGGTAAAACTTGCTAGATTGATGGCTTCTTTTGTGAGCAAGTCCCTATATAAGATATTGATGGGGTTTAAAAATCCATATTTTGAATGATGTATTTATTTTACATTAAGGTAATAAAAGTTGCCCGTTGCTCAAATTCTTGATGTCTCTTGTGCTTAGCCGATGTTTTACCTCCTTTTTTGGGCAGCCTTTCATTCTTGAGTGTTTGTCTTGAATATTTGGTTTCTCAGTTACTTAGCCGGCTGTTTACCTCCCTATCTGAGATTAGAATTTCTTGGGTGGCATATTTTCGGTGATTGCGTTTTGGAGAGAAGTAGTAAGTCTAAATTAGTGAGTAAGTATCTTGACAAGGCGGGTTTATATATTATTTCATTTTGCTTGCGCAAATTTTAGCATAAGTTTGAACATAAATTAAATGTTTTACAAATAGTTATAATGGAGTACTACATCTATACGCAAGTTTATAAATTTTTATAATTTACTTCATTAGACCATGCGGCATAGGGTACTTGCGATGATATTTACCATAAAAGTGATAAATTATTTTTGAAAGAAAAAAGTTTTGGAATGAAAAAGTAATGAAGTGAATAAACATTTTCTTTAATAGAATTTATATGTATAAATTATAAGTAATGCACAATATACATTGTAATTTAAATACAAAAAATGTCTGATTTTAAATTCTACTGTTAATAATTCAAAATGAAACCTAGGATTCGAATTCTTAAAAAAAAAGTAGAGAAAAAATCTCAGCGAGTGATGGATGATATATTGTTTCAGAGTGCCATCTTCCTTTTTGGTATAATTTAACTATTTTACTATTCCTGAATTAACTTAAATACCTATCCTCTTTCGGCGGGCATCGTTCACTCACCTTTTATTGTTTTTTAAAAGCAAATCTTAACTCTGGACTTTTATTCATAGAATGTGAGCAGAGTTTTGTGGGATCTTGTTGTAGGAAAGTTTGGAAGGGTAGATTGAATCTTTCAAAAAACATTTTGAATGTTTGGAAAACGAAATCAAAAATTTCGAGAATTCAAAAATATTAACTCGCTTACGGTTGATTTCTAATTTGTATTAGCCGTCTCGCAAATTATCTATCACTTTTTCATGCATCAACCCATATTTCTTTTAACATTTGCCGGTGTAGGGGAGAGTGGCATGCATTAAGGAGAACCCGCAAGGGAAATACTAATGCGCTCCGAACGAAAAATAACCGGGTTTAGGGACAAAAGAACGCCTTAAACATTCACACTTTTAAAATTCTTAGACATTAACGAACTAAGGCCCTAAAAATGATCTGCTACTACGCCGGGTTAACTGATAAATCTAAGCACGGAGAAGGACTGATTTGAGAATATTGGGATGATAATTACAGTTAGATGACAGTTAGTTATTAGTGATTACTGTGATTAGGATTTATTCTTAAGACGGTACGCATGTGAACTTACCAACAAAGAAAATAAAATCGGGCTTTGTCCCAAATTCTAGGATATATCCACCGCACTGAACTTTGGATCTACTCTGAATGGTGAATTTAGTGAAATACACATGCCAGTAACCAATATTAATTAGACCAAATTGAATTGGGGGGAAAACAAAAGATTGAATTGATTTTATAAGCCTTTAAAAAATTTGTAATTATTTTATACTTTAATTTTACTTAACTTTAAGGGGGGAAAACTAAATGAATGGTTTGATTATTGAGGAGAAGCCTTCAATAATCATTCGATGACTGATAGAGTTGACACACTGGTCATACGATCCAGTGATCCGGAAGAAGTCTGTTCTATATAAAGAAATTATAGAACGTTGGTAGTTATCCAGATTTGATGAACTTGAAATTCCAGGTTAGTAAATAACCATAAATGGAACAAGTTATATAGTTAGATGTATGTTGTGTTAGGATGCTAAAACGAACTATTCATCAAACTGAACTTTGTTCCTGAGATGTACTGATCCTGTTAATAGGTTGTTCTGATGGTCCAGAATGAGGAAGTTCCACTTAGAAATGGGTCCCTACAATAACAATTAGGAGATAGGAGCTCTGGTTGGAAAATGGAACCCTCCTTTAAAAAAATCTATATGTAAAGTAATAGCATTGTTGACAACTTTGTGAATAAGTTATTAGAATTATCTTGAATAGTGGTTATAATATGTCAATATTGATATTAATGAAAATTAATATCAACATTGCACCTACCCTAGGAGATAGAAGCTCTCTTTCTGTCAGGGTTTTCACTGTTTCTGAATTGGACCAGTGTAGAATTCAATTAAAGATGATCTGAGAAGAAACACCAATTAGATAGTTGAACAGATTAATTTGAAGAAATCACATTCACTATAAAAAGAAAGAACAGTTTAGTTTATTTGTCAAAAATCGGATATAACTCACTTGCAACAGAACAGGTATGTGATCCTCTTATTGGAAAAAGATTGATCAGTCAGTGCACACGAATATTGTTGTGGCACACATAAACAATTAAAACCTGTTGGTTGCCTAACTACTATTTACTTTTAGAAGCCTGTATAATTCAGAATTAATGGCATAGGAGAAAACGATTAATAAACATAAATCATGATTACAAGAGAAACAATGAAATAAAAACCATATATATATATATACTCGTGATTTTAGTGATGTATATAATTATATATAATATATTGGGGTGAAATTGGAGTCACTGCAACAGAGCCCCCAACATCCCCCCGTACTAAAATTACACCCCCGCTCAGTATTGTTGTAATCATGAAGATGGAAAATCTGTTGAACACTGAACATAAGAGTGCAACAATAGCACAGACAGAGAGAATGATTAAGGAAATGAAGAACAAAAATAAACTTTTTGACATTTTCCAGTAAACTGAAAATAAGAGACAATAAGAAAACCATTACCCTATAAAGAAGAAACTAAAACAACGTAAACTTGGAGAATTGGATTAGAACTGTTGTGTCCATATCGGTAGCAAAAGCTTCTCTTCGTCGATAGCTTTCTGGGCAGATTGTAGTATTGAACTTTGCTGCGACGCATGCAAAGTTCCGTAATTGAGTTTAGCCAAAAGTTTTCTTATTTCCGCTCTGACAAAATCATCTTGTTGTTGATCGTGATGACTCGAGGTCTGAGAACGACATGGGCATGATGATGCTGCTAATGGAGGCTGTATTTGAGGTGGAGGTACGTACGTGATGGGCAGTCCAGTAAAGGTTACTTCACTCATCTGCTCCTCCATATTTGTCAGAGTTCGGGAAGTTGATGGTTGAGAGTGGTCGATACAGGACTGAATGATCCGCTCTCTCTCTTCACTTCGTGAAGGCATGGATAATCGGCGATGATCAAAAGAATGAGAAGGCTTATTAGAAGGTCGTCGAGTTTGAGGCTGGATAAAGAATCTTCTGTATTTTCTAAAAAGATTTTTCAGGAACAACATCGTGGCATGGAGTCCATCTGAAAGCATCGGCGTATCCAAGTACAAGGTCTTCTTACTAATATACTTGGCATGTGGTGTAGATTTGTATTCCGTGCTATGTTTGTTTACTCCATAATGATATTCAAAAATCTCACTGCCACGGAAAGTGGTTTTATTTGTCCACTTAACCTTTGAGTATGCTAGATTCTCAAATTTAGTAAAAGTGTTTATTGAGTGTTCCCTCATCTTTTGAGGTGACAGTTCTTCGTCATCTTTAAGATGATCGGCGAAGGCTGGTCCCCATGCTTTTGTGATTATTTTCTGATTAAATGCATAGAGGTCCTTGATGGGAGGAATGAAAAGACACACTTTCACTTTTGGATTCTTTTTCATGGCAAACTTTGTTATTTTTTCCATGATAGCTGAGATACCTTCTATTGAAACATTTTTCTCAGGCTCGAATACTGTAGTTTTCTTGTCGCCATTGGTGATAGATTTCTTTTTCCAAGCCAAAGTAGTGAGTGCCCAGATGAGTAGAAAATCTACATCTGAGGACATCAGCTTTTCGACAGGTGCTAAACACTCATTGATGGTACGTCCTGAACCGTAGTCAACTCTCACATGGATGTTGAATTCGTCTCTGATCAAATTCTTCTCCCGACGAAGAAGATCCAACTCGCTGGTACCAATAGACAGTAAAGTTTTCATCTGCAGGGGAGAGAAGAATATCTAGGTTCTGTTATTGCATCCATGTTAAGGTGTTTTTACAAAAAATAGGCTTGTTCCATTTAAATATTAATCAAATTAATTATTATTAATATAAATTAATTATCAATTTAATAATTTACTTGACTCTTTACAATCATTGAAGTATCTTATTTTACTTTAAAGGCTATTTCAATTTATTCAAAAGACAAAGAATTAGTGATTGATATTCATTATTATTATTTTTATCATTGAACTAATATAAGCAAATTAAAAATTATCATTTTATGTTATATATTTTCTGATTATTATTTAATTCTGATTTATTATTTTATCTGATACATTGTATGACTTTATAATTTTTATAATTTTTCTATTTATTTAAGTTCTAAGTTCTAATTCTGATTTAATTACTTTTACTTGAATTTACACAAATTTAAACATATTAATAATATTGTGTGTTTTATGTCAAAAATGGAAAGTGTTACAAAATAGCAAAGAACTGTCGAGTTGTTGGTTAAAATTAAAGATAATAAAGTGTGACCTTTGGACTAAGGCACGATTCGTCACTTGGATCTTATCATCCGTTGATGTTAAAATAAATAAAATGAATGATGATAACCTAACAGGGGAAAATATAATCGGTGCACATGTCATCGGAACATCCGAAAATATAAAATATATTGTAATAGAAGTAATACTTAATACCACTTTGGCAACCAACACTCTGTCTTTTAGATATGACCTTTAATTGTAATGACTGTGATTGAGAATGTGGAAAGATTGGTGTTAGTGTGAAAGTTGTATCAAGCTAATGCTAGATTGAATAGAGGGATGAGATATGGATGCATGTATTTCAGTACGCTCGAGTGACTCAAAGTCAACCCACCACAACTAGGTATGTGAACTTCATAATTTCACCCACATGTACTCCTTTTCCCACAAACACTCAGACAAACAAGGCACAAGCAAGACTGAGAACAGTGACAACAAAGAACTGAACCATTTCTCACCTCACTGCAAGAACTACAGGTTATTTGTCAGGGTGGTGGGCAACAAATAATTGTAATGAATACCACTCAAATTTTTTAGATGACACACAACACTGCTGAATTTACTGCCATAAATGATCGGATGTTGATCATTATAATAAACATGCACTGATACCTTGAAAATGTCGCAAAAAGCCTCAATTACTTCAGGAATAGGAAGCTGCCCTGGAAGTTGTAACAACCGCAACTTCTTCTGGGTATGCCTACCCTGTAACCGGTATCTTTGCAAATGCTTACGGAGCTCTTCAATGATAACAGTTCGAAGTTCCCCGTGACGTTCTTCCGAACCATACAAATAAACAGAAAAACAACGGTACAACGAATCACCACCGCCGGCAACTTCAAGAACGAAATACCCCTTCGGAACAAAGTCTACAGAAGAAAAGGTGGAAGCACCAGTATCTAGAGGGAGGTTAGGAGCTAGAGGAGACCGGGAGAGAGCATCAGCCACAACGTTGTTTCGGCCTGCGATGTATCGAATTTCAAAGTCAAATTCGTTCAACTCCTCCATAGTGCGTGCAAGTCGTCCGTCGACTAGACTCATATTCTGTAAATAAATCAGAGGCATATGGTCGGTAAAAATGATGAACTTGACCCCACGTAAGAAAGGCCTCAGGGACTTTACCGCCCAACGTAAAGCGGTTAACTCTTTGTCGATAACTCCATAGTTCCTCTGGGCACCATTAAATGTCATCGATATAAATGCAATTGGTCGACGTTCATCATTCTGTATCTGCGATAAGCATGCTCCAGCGCCGATATCGGAAGCGTCAACGTGGAGTTCCATTGGTGATGCGGCAGAGTCATAATCGGGAAATCCCAGTAAACGAGGGTTTACCAGAGCCTCCTTCAATTCCTCGAAAGCCTGTTGACATTCCGGGGTCCACCTGACTACCTTTCCCCCTGTCTGGCAAGATAAGGGTTTACTGATCTGGGAGCATTTAGGTATATGACGACGATAGAAGTTCACCATTCCTAGAAATTGGCGAAGTTGTTTCACAGTGGTGGGCACTGGAAACTCTAATGCTCCCTGTATGTTTTTCTGTAAGGGTAAAATCCCTTTGCTGGAAATATGATGGCCCAAAAACTCCACCTCAGTTCGACATAACCGCGTCTTACTGGGCTTGAGTTTGTAACCATTTCTCTCCAAAGCGGATAAGACCTGGTCAAGGGTGACAAGATGGTCTTCGAATGTAGTACTGAGAATGATGATGTCATCTAGATAGACCATCACCTTGGACCATGGAAATCCAGTCAACGCAAGCATCATTCCACGTTGAAATGTTGCTGGACCGTTCTTCACTCCGAAGGGCATCTTCAAATACTCATATTGAGCAAACGGGGTGGAAAATGCTGTCTTCTCTATGCTGTCTGATTCCATCGCGACCTGATAATAACCCTTTATAAGGTCTATTGTGGTGAAATAAGTATTCCCGTACATGTTGTATATCATGTCAATGAGATTTGGTAAAGGAAATGAATCAGATTTTGTGATGCTGTTCAATTTGCGATAATCAATGCATAAACGTAAAGTACCGTCTGGTTTCCTGACTGGTACTACTGGAGCTGAGTACGGCGACCTACTAGGTCGAATGATATCCTGCTCCAGGAGATCTCTGCATTGTTGTTCGATTTCCTGGGCGAGTGGTCCTTGAAACCGGCGGACGGGAATACGAACAGGTCTGTCGGTTTCCAGTTCAATAGAGTGGGTAATGTTAGTAGCTACCCTTACGTCATGATCACCCAAGCTTAGTGCAGCCTGGTGTCTTAGTAAAATTCTAATTAATTCTTGCTTTTGTCCTTCAGTTATTGGTAGAGTAGAAAAGCTAAATTCCTCTTCTAACTGTTCCCTCGTCCAAGATAAACTCGTGGAATCAGATTCTTGTGGTGACACCGCCACCTGTAGGTTCTGTACTTGAAGTTTTGTTTCCACATTTAATGGTAGTAGATGTCCGATGATGGTGTTTTTTCGGATATAATGAGGTCGTTCCGTAGGATTGAGAATGGCAATTTGGGAACGACTTAAATTAAGGTCTATCACCCCGGAAAGCGGAATGAGATGAGGGTGTTTTTTTCCTTGAAAACTCGCCAACATCGGTGGGGTATCAGATAAACCTTTAATATCCACAACTCGACAAGAATGGGGAGAAACCATGAACGAATGGACAGAAACACAACTAAAGAAGGGTCTGTTGAAACTGTAGTCTTTGGCTACAACTTCCATCTTCTGACCCGAACGAACTATGAGCTCCCTGCGAGACAAGTCAGGGATAAGATGAAGTTCTTTCAACGAAGCCGCACCAAGCACCATTAGCTCAGGCATCAACTCTGTGGGAACAATGAAGAAAAGAGTAGGTGGCACTGAAAACCCATTTTCGAAAAAGAGTGGGAGACTGACGCAATGTTCGATAGGAACCACAGCATCACGCTGATAGCTCTGATGCCAACGTCCACGGAAGATTGCAACTTAACATCGCTAAGGCGATCGGAGACCAAAGAACTAATCAGACTAACCCCAGACCCGCTGTCAATCATGCACCCATAGAATCCCGAACTATTCTGACAGAAGGACACGCAAACCACAAGAGGATCGACCTTGGCTGAATTAAGATCTGATGATCCGCTAGTTTTCTTCTCCACTTACAAGTTCTTTACTCAGAGAAACACTTCCTTAACTTCGTTGACCCCTTTGATGATTTCATCTTCTTTTGGGGGGTTTGACACATCTGCCTGGTGCCTAACTCACTCTAACTATTATTTATACTGATGTCTATTTACTGATTGTGATCTACCATTGACTACCTCGCACTCAACACGACCTACTTACGCTTACTGTTACGTCTCACAGTTTCATTAGGACCAACTACGTTACTGAGTTATGACTACACCGAGTATACACAGAGACGTATATTACTATCACTCTAAACTAATATTCTGTATTCCTGATATCTACTCAGCTGGTAGTTCACCAGCACATCTAACTCGTTACTATCCTGTACTCATCTCGTAACCTACTGTTCTCTGCAAAGAGTGGACTAGACTAATTTTCGTAATGACGAGATGTATAGGTGCCTACTACTTATTACTTTATCTCTTACTGCCATCTAGATGATTCTACAGCTGGTCGTAAAACGAGAACGGATCTGAAGGATTCATTAGGGCAGGGTATGTTAGCTACTGGCGTTCTGTGCAAGGCTGTCTTTCATGTTATCAGCTGGTCCGTTTGAAGTTGTTAGTCCAGATTATAATCCTCTCCGCTGGTCTTCTGGACAAACGAGCCTTCTACGCAGTCACCTGGAGGAGATGACGGGAAGAAGAGTGTTTCATAGGGCTGGTGTTGGGGAGTCTGAGTCGTTGGCCAGTGCTACCCGGGATGTTTTGCGGTTCGCGGATATAGGAATGCCTTGGGTTCTTGTCAGTTATCAATCCAGGACAATAATTACATGAGTTGAAGATTTTCCGCTGGGGGGTGAGAGATGTCTATGCTTCACGCTGTGTCGTGCGGCGTTGCGTGGAACTGTTGAGCTCCTCACTCCAGTGGCCTGTGGTTCTGGTTCTTTTTTTTGGGAAGATGATCTCCTGGTTTTCGGTTGGGAGTTATTGCGGCGTGTAGGTGTTCCTATTGCGTACTTTATTCTCATGGTCACTTGGACCGTTGGTGAATTCTTGCTGCTCCTTTCGGCTTTATGACCGTGCCCAGCGTTAGGCCTGGTGGTTCGTGTCTGTTTTGGGAAGAGGTGATACTCTGTTGTTTCGTTGAATGCTACTAATCGGGCCGTGTAGACGTTGTCCCTCATTGCCTTCGTTAACAGTTTAATTTTCTCTTTAGCACAAATTAGAAGGCCTTTTACAAAGAGCTAGGACAATCTAGGCTTACTTATACTCTGCTAAGCAATCCATCGCAAGCTCATCGGTGAGCGTATGCAGGACGGCGTTGCATGGCAAGATATAATACTGTACGAATTTTGTATGCACTCGGTTCTGCTGTGTATGTTACCCTTTCTTCACCGTACATTTATAAACTTGCAGTTACCTGCTCTCGCATGATGGATACTATAATACACTGCGTTGCCTATTGTGCTGATTGGTCCTTCGACGAGCATCGGACTAAGGTTGATATCGCACGAGCGATTAGTTGAATGTGCTTTTCGTTTTTTGGTTTCTTTTCCCCACTCCTATTAGGTTTGTAGTGGCTTGTTTCTCTCTGGTGGTACAGGGCTTTTCTTGCTCTGTGGATGAACATTGATATCAATGGTGTAGTTTCATGCCTGGTTATCTACTTTTCTGGTATATGAGTTGGAGATTATGCCAAAATCTCAGTCTTTTTGGATTCTGTTTCTTATTTCGTGATTACATCCGTTAGTTGTTTGGTTTAAGTTGGTCTGATACAGACGGTGGCTGTCTTTTGTGAGATTTTTCAAAAGCACTATTACAGTACCAGGACTTGGTGTTAAATAATCCGTACATCCTACCCTATAACGTAGAATGTCCAATTTCCTCTTTTGACTTTGGTTGGTTCTCCTGATCTGTTAGGTAGCTGCTCTTGCTCCACGAAACTTGGCGTCCTAGTATCTATCTTTTGGTCTCGCTCCTCTTATTATGTGGTCACTTCGTCAGTAGGATCTCGTAGTCGCTTAGTCTTGACCATATAGGGGAGGGTATTTACGCTCAAAGATAGAGATGACTAAAGCCGTTCCGCGTTATATTTGACGAATCCGTGGTTCCCTTTCTGCTTGCTTATGGTTCTAGAATCGCTAATTTCGGAAGTAATGCCTTATGCCATGTCTTAGTTCACTTATCACATAGGAAAGGATGATGAGACATTAATAGAAAAAACACAGATCCTCACCCGTTTTTGTGTGGAATAGATATGCGTGGCTCTTATCATGTCGAGACCTACGCGAATGGTTCAGGATATTGCATTCGCTTTTTCTGCCGACGCCAGACTACTTCCTTTGCTACTTCCATTATCGCTTGTAGGAGCTGCATTAGACTACTTCCGATACCCAGTCATCTACCTGTGTTGTTTCGGTTTCACATCCTAAGTATCACGAGAGTCTGGTATGCTACTTTCTATTCTGAGTTTTCTTATCATTCACTCTACTTTCTTTGTGATGGGTAACGTTTGTCCTGTATATCCAGGTCGAGCACCCGGAGTAAAACCGCCTTGTGTGGCTGGTCTTGGTATATATGTTTTCTTTCTAGAAGGCACATCCCTGTGGATTTACGCAAATCATAACGGTTTTAATCTTAGACACACTATATTCAATGAACAATTGGGAGAAAGTACTGCTTCCGTCACTTTGGTCGGCTCGATTGTAAACGTCTCTCAACAAGTGATTCGTCCTCGGTTGTATGTTGTTGTGTAGTTATATCGTGAAGGTCTTTTTGTTACTGTTCTCTCCACGGCTATTATGTCTGCTCGCTAGGTATTCGGTGACAAGAATCCTGGTTATCTTCTCGTTCATTATATATTGTTCCATGGTGTATCTGACGACTAATTTGACCTCTCTCGCACGTTAGTGTCTTTGCATTTCTGTACGCGAATAAATAGGATGGCTCGTTTGCGGGATTCAATCACTATATGTGTCATATAGCCTAGTCTCCTTTCTGTATGTGACATGAATTCGCATTGAGTGAATCAAGGTGTGGAAGACGGAGGTCTACTGTTGCTATGAGATTCGGTACTTATAGTGTAGGTTCGAGTCGATTCTCTAGCTATGTCTTTGCTGAGTTGTGGTGAGACAGTTTGGAGAGTAGCGTTACTAGATATTAACTCAGGGGATGTGACGGTGAGGCTATGAGTTCGCATACCGGACCATTAGGTTGCTCAGAATTGTTGGAATGATGAGGTACGAGTATTTGTAACTGGTGTTCTAGTGCGAGTTTAGTCAACATGGCATACACTTACTCAACGGGACACTATAGTCATGATATAGGTTGGTAGTGATGTCGACGTTGTTCGCTTATTAGAATGGTCATTCACTTCATATTGAATATGATACTTCTTAACACGTCCATCATCGTGAACATATAGGTATGGGTGATTGAGGTTAATGATAGGATAGGCGGTAGTTATGACGTCACCTATGGCTGAGAGTAATCTACGCTCATTCTATATAATGTCAGGTAGAGACTGTAATTTGGGATGAATAGCCGAAGAAATTCTTCTAAGAAGCAAGAGGTCTGTGTTTCACTAGTTGCGACTACATAGCGCGTTTATTTGGTGGAGCGAGCAAGTATTCTATGGATGGAATCCGCTTGGGAAATTAATCCTCCATAGACCGGCTTGAGATGGTCTGTGTATATTTCGATCTTGTTTGCTTGATCAGGTCTTGCAGGAATCATAATGGTTCCTGAATCTATTAGCCTTGGTGTCGATATATCTTACTCCACTAGCCTTGTGCATATGACTCGGTGTTGTAGTATTGTCTTGGTGTGTCTGTGAACACGAAATAATAAGTATTCTCTGATTGCAGAGTAGGTGCTAGTCTTCCTTTAGTATTCAGACTCATACTTGGATGAAAATATTTGCTCTTTTGGGTCTAAAATCAACTGGTCTCGATAATTATACAAAATTCTTGTTGCATTAGTTAGTGGCTCTATTTCTATATCCTTTTCCAGTATATAATGACATATCGCAATTACGTTTGCATTTTTTGTATCCTTTTGCACGAAGATATTCTATCCGCTGCGTCTACCTCTCTACATTGTCAATTATTTCTCAATTTTCTCTTCTTTTTCTTCTTTCTCTTCCTTTTTCCTTTATTACCCAAATAGGGGATATAACCATTTTTCTTTTCATTTTCTTTCTGATAAGCGAGTATTCATCCCTATCCGCTCCCATCCTTATATTCATGATCTCACAGTCTGTGTGTCTCATGCCACCGGATCACCGCAACGCCTATGCGGCGCTGTATGCAACGTCACTATATCGATAATATTATTCAGTATAATCAATCCTAACTCATACTTTAATTCAACCAATTTAAATCATCATGACAACAAGCTACAGTGAGTAGGAGGTTTCTCATTTAAGACCGAGACCATCTGCGGGAAAGCATGATGATTATTATTCTAAGGGATAATTATTCCAAACCCGTGATAATATATAAAATTATTAAATAATTATATGGTATAGCACAGACAAAATATAATGAAAGTAGGAAGAGCAGCAGTAATGTTTGACTGCCTCTGAGAAACAGATATACTGGATCAATGGAGCTTAGAGTTGTTGCCAGCATATAATACCGCCTAATGAACTTGAGTGTTATTGCTAGTGCATAATAACTATTGAACCGGTAGTAGTTACTTTCCAGCGTAATGAATCTGGGACATTTCAATGTGTCTGTGGAATATTGCCGTGACTTATGTGTACCTACTAACAGAGTTATCTCGGTTCAGATCACGCCATATCAGTGATTATAGTTCCATGTTCTAGTTTGTATTTATATTCGTTTAGTTTTACTACCTATCTAATTTGTCGACTTGACTACAGAGATATAGGTCTCACGTATTACAAATCTTACACATGTATATATAATTTTACTCAACTAGTCCCTGGTTTTCAGGTGCGCCACTGAATTGATAAAGTTGAATGTAGCGCGAGTGGATAAGGACTATGAATATAAAAAGTTTCAAACGTCCCTCGGCTCAGGGACGAGATATAATGCGCCTCCGGAACGAAATAACCGCTGCGCACTGAAAAAGATAATAACCATGATGTAATTGTAAGGGGAGAGTGGGCACTGCTTATAGTGAAAAATCTCCGCTAATGGGAGTACCTCTTATTGACTGCACGAGGCCCTCTCAGACGATATAACTATAATCCCAGATGCGTTAGGAAAGAACTCCCTAAATTAATTCACACTGTTACAATTATATATAGACTCTATGACTAAGGCCTAAAATATCTACTACTACACCGGTTACTATAATCTACAACGGAGGACTGATTTGATTGGGATGATATTACAGTTAGTTGACAGTTAGTTATTAGTTCCTAATTTATTACCTGAGTATACAACGGAGAAGGACTGATTTGATTGGGATGATATTACAGTTAGTTGACAGTTAGTTATTAGTGATTACTGTGATTAGGATTAAAAAGAAACAAAATCGGCTTTGTCCAAATTCTAGGATTATATCGCCCCGCACTGGACTTTTTGATGCTATGCCTTGGATGGTGAATGTTAGGGATGCTCTACACATACAAGTACATACAGTAAATTCCAGGTCTATTTACTGTTCACACAATTATGGGTAGGTATTGAGTAGGTGGGACAAAGGATTGCACTGACTTTTTGGATCTTATCTCTCTCTGATTAAGGCTTGAATATTTCTTAAGCCGTTAAAAGGATAGCGTAGGCACTAATGAATCGATTCCATGTTATAAGCGCGAATATTTCATTAAGAGTGGTGAAATTCCGTGTGATGAGATACAACATAAATGATTGATCTGATCTGTATATAATGGAGTCGTACCTTAATTTACTACATCTCAAGGCTTTCATAAGGAGGTGGCCAATAGACTAAATTGAATTGGTTTTCGCGAGAGTTAGTGAGGAGAGTATAGCTCTCTTCAATATATAATCATTTCGTAGTAGACTGTATAATGATGGTTGAAGACCGTATCAGTCTGGTTCATAGATATATTCGATCCAGCCACTCACCGGATGAAGTGTCGTGTCTCTGAATATACACGCCATATGATAATAAATGAACACGTTATGGATAAGTTTTATATCCAGATCTTGAATAACTAATTGAAAGTATACCCAGAGTTGATGTAAAATAACTCAATATATATATATGGGTAACTAGAGTAATAATTGTTGTTGTTTTAGTTAGGATTGGTCATGTATATAGAATATAGAGAACTATGATGCCTCATAACACAGAAACTGGAAACATCTCATTTTCGAAATTCCGTTGAGAAAATGCTTATTTTGGTAAACTCTCCTGTTAAGAGGTGTTCTTTGGATATCTCTGTATGGGTCTCATACATATGAGGAGTTCTTGTCTCAGCATGAGATGTAACCAGTAGAGGGTGTACGCCGCAAGTTTATCCATAATATCAAATAATTGGAGACTATACGAGGATGAACATACTCTTTGGTGTGGGATAAATGGATCCTAGGTTAAAAGTCCACTTGCTTCGTGTATATTGGGAACACCTCGTCTTTAAATAGTACTATGAGTTGACGTATACTCTAGCATTTTGGTTGTAAGAACTCTTTTGTAGAATAAGTTTTTAGAACTGTAATATTGAAAAGTGTGTTTATAGATATGGTCAATATTGATATTTAAAGAAAATTAAATATCAACATTGCAACCTAGATCGTATCACTAGGAAATTAGTAAGCTCTCTTGTCTGGTCAAGGGTTTTCACACGTGTTTTCTGAATTGGAATATCCAGTTTGTAGAATTCAATTAAAGATGATCTGAGAAGAAACACCAATTAGATAGTTGAACAGATTAATTTGAAGAAATCACATTCACTATAAAAAGAAAGAACAGTTTAGTTTATTTGTCAAAAATCGGATATAACTCACTTGCAACAGAACAAGTATGTAATCCTCTTGTTACAAAAGAATGGGCAGTATGGCACAAAAAAAAAGAGTAAACCTGTTGGTTGCCTAACTTACTACTACTTTATATTCCTGTATAATTCAGAATTAATGGCATAGGAGAAAACTATTAATAAACATAAATCATGATTACAAGAGAAACAATGAATAATAAATATATATATATATATATATATATATTTATATATATATATAATATATATATATATATATATATATATATATATTATATATATATATTTTATAATATATATATAACTCGTTGATTTTAGTGATGTATATAATTATATATAATATATTGGGGTGAAATTGGAGTCACTGTAATAATTATGGCTAATCTGTCTTCCGTGTCACTTTCGTTTAAAACACCTAACAGTTTT